>PVLC010035254.1:0-16473 GCA_004027655.1 Graphiurus murinus | reverse complement strand
AATGGCCACCGCCGTGTGGCTGAGAGAGAGGGGCCTCCGTCCCACTTCCCTGAGCCAGTGAGCTAAGGCGCCTCCAGATCTCCTGGACTGTCCACGGCTGCCGGGTCGTCTCAGTCCATAAAGGCCTCGTGAGGCGCCATTAGTCCTGTGACCGAGGAAGGAGGCGTGCCCCAGGAGCCAGCCAGCGTGCTGCTCAAAGAGCAGCGGCCCGTGAAATCAATCTGAGGTCATGACTAGTGCACCTCCTCTGAGCGGGGAGCGTCCCCTGAGGTGCGTGTGGGTTTATCCTAACGTGACTTCTCACCGTGGGCTTTGGCAGAGGCGTCACAGACCCTAGGGCTGGGTGCAGAGGTCCTGGCGTGTCGTGAGACGGCTGTTCTGGATGTGTGGACACCAGAACCTGGGTGGCCGGCCCACTGTAGCCAGAGCGCAGAGCTTAGCTGGGCCTGACGGGCTGGTACTGCGGGTGGCACCAGGGAGCCCAAGCCTTCCGTCTCGCCCTGGCGAGATGTCCTTGGTATTTGGCCACCAGGGCCTGCCCCTCCGGTGCCATGGGGTACTTAGCGCAATCACTCTGAGAGACAGCAGAGCAAAGGCAGGGAGTTGTTGCTTTGCCAGAGGTTTGACTCCTGATCTGTATACAGAGAAAGGTCAAAGGGGATCTTCCGAGTTTGAGTCTAGCCCATCGGAACCGCGGCTGCCTGCCACCGCTGGGTTACAGCTCCCTCGTCTGGCGTAGGGTGGCTGGCGTAGGTGGGTGGGTGGGAGGTGCATTATTTAGTGCAAACTGCAGCCTGGCTCCTGTCACAAAGCAGAGCCTACTGGCGTGGCTGACTGAGCGGGTAAGGGGGCAAGCTGGACTAGAGGAGAAGGGCTGGGTGTGCGCTGAGTCACTTCTCCATCTGCAGGGGAAAGGCCCTGGCTCACAGCGCCAGGACTGAGGTTCTGCGTGAGAGTCCTGCGAGCCGCAGAGCCCTGGACCAGCGCTCACGGCCATCAAGGCCTCCCACTTGGTCTTAGCCTTGGTAACTTGGTTTTCCAGTGTGCCCTATTTTAAAAGGCACTCAAGGGGCAGAGCACCTGCCCTTCCTTACTGCTATCTGGGCACCACTAGGGGAACTCCGCTTTGCTGAAGGGGGAGGTTGCGGAGGCAGGGGGCAGCAGAGGCCAGGGAGAGGGGCGGGCGGGCTAGAGGGGGCAGGAGAGGCTGGGCCCTTAGTCAGGCTCCCCCCACAGCTGGCCTCGGCCGACACTTCTGCTTAACAGGCGTGTAAGACCTGGGGATGTTGGCTATTTACACACTTATTCATTGTGTTCTACACATACTAGTGGCAAATGAAATGATCACATTACGTGTTTGGGTGATGAGGAGAGAGCGGTGAACTGGAATGACTGACAGAGCCCCGTTAGGAGGGGCCTCGGTCCAAGAAACGTCCAGAGCCTTCCAAACGTCTCTCCTTCCCTGGTTTGGAAGGAGAGGGAGGTGGGCGTGTGGACCGGGGAGACGCCCAGCTGGTGGGCTGTGCCCAGTGGGGAGGGCTCGCTGGCCATTTGGGTCTTGCCCACAGTCGGCAGTGACTTGGTGGGGCCGGCCCCCTTCCTCCTTCACCCAGGGAGGGCGTCTCCTCCCGTCCTCTCCGCTGCGCGCTGGATGTGGTGGCTTCCTCATCTAGCTGGCACTGGACTGAGAGCGCGCACGCTGCCTATTTAGGGAAGTGCTGCTTCCCGGCCCGTTGCCGTGGAAATCCTGCCTCTGGCTTTTCACTTTCTCTCCCCTCTGCAGTGATTCAGCACTGGCTTTCTAGAGTAGAAGAAAGGACTTAGTGTCAAGCGCCTGGATCCAGGGTGTGTTGGGAGAAGGTGTGCACATCAGGCAAACCAAGTTCTTCCCGGTCCTGTTTCCTGCTCCCCGGGGTGCCCCCCACCCAGTCCCTCCTTCTGAGGCCCTGGTAGACAGCCCTGCAGTGTCCTATGGGTTTGATGTCGCATCGAATCCCTGCCACTTCCCGTGGACGGGTGGGGACCACTTCACTCCAGCGTGCTCTCTGCTGGTAATTTATGCACGCTTGTCTTCTGGTTCAGTCTGGACTATGTTTTCTTCCTCGTGGCTTGACACTGCTCTCTGACTGCTCCACTTTTCTCTATAACCTTCTTTCCCCCCATTTTTGGCCTATTTTATTTCCTTTTTTATCATTATTTATTTATTTACTGTGGTACTGGGGATGGAACCCAGGGGCATTCTACCTCCAAGTTACGCCTCCAGCCCTATTTTAAAAATTTTGTTACAGGGCTCACTAAATTGCTGAGGGCCTTGCTGAGGTTGTCCTCAAACCTGGGATCTTCCTGTCTCAGCCTCCAAAGTACTGGGATTATAGGTGTGCACCACCACACCCAGCTCTTACTTTAATTTTTTTTTTTTTCAGTACAGGGGAATTGAACCCAGGGGCATTCTATCTCCGAGCTACACCTCCAGTCCTATTTTTATTCTTTACTTTGAAACAAGGTCTCACTAAGTTGCAGAGGGCCTCACTAAGTAGCTGAGACTGGCTGTAAACCTGTGATCCTCCTGTCTCAGCCTCCCAAGTACTGGGATCACAAGCGCACCACCACGCCTGGCTCTTACTTTAATTTTTAATGAACACAAGTAATTGTTCATATTCGTGGGCTGCAGTGTGACATTCCAGAACATACATGCCGTGTGTAATGATCAATCAGAGTGATTGACAGGTCTGTCGCCTCAGACATCTATCGTTTATTTGCACTGGGAAAAGTCAGAATCTTCTCTCCTAGCTAGCTTGAGATGTTTAATTAACTGTCGTCGGCCATAGCTGTCCTGTTGCACGATAGTCACGAGAGGCTCTTCGTCCTCCCGACCGCTCTCTATATCCACTCCCCCCGCCCCTGGGAGCCATTCTTCTCCGCTGCCTTGAGGTCAGCGTCTGGGCTCCTCGTCTCAGCAAGGACATGCACACTCGTGCCTTCAGTTTAACACCGTGTGCTTCAGAGACGGAACCGACCGCGCCCTCCTTGATGGCTGAGTGACGTCACGGTGGTGCGTGCTGCCCCGTGCTCTTGGTCCTCGCGTCTCAGTGCGTGTGTGCCGGCCCCGTGAGGAGTGCCTTGAGCGCATACCAGCAGCCGGTGGCGGGGTCTCCCGGCTTCTGAGGCGCCTCCGTCCCTTGTCCCTAGTGGCCGTGCTGGTTCACGTCCCCGGCACTAGTGTATGCCGTTCCTTTTCTGTGTCCTTGCCAGCATTCTCTTTTGTTTTGAAACGGGGTCTCCCTGCTGCCTCTGCTGCTCTTGAGCTCCCCGACTCAGGCGATCGCCCACCACGCCTCGGGTGCCGGGACACAGGCGTGGTTTTCTCTTTCTGATAATAGCTGTTCTCATTGGGGTGAGGCAGTATCTCATTGTGGTTTTGATTTGCATTTTCCTAATGAGTGATATGGAGCATTTTTCATATGAGTGATCATTTGCACATCCTCTTTTGAGAAATAAATGTCTACTTAGGTAATCTGTCCCCCCCCCCTTTTTTTTTAATGGCACTGGGGATTGAATCCAGGGCGTTCTACCTCTGAACTATATGCCCAGTCCTATTTTATTTTGAAATAGGTCTCGTGAAGTTACTGTGCTGGCCTCAAGCCTGCTATTCTGTCTCAGCCTCCCAAGTGCTAGAATTACACGCAAATAGCCTGGCGCCCAGCTCTGCCCATCTTTAAATCTATGTTGTTTTTTGTTGTTGTTGTTTTTGCTTTTGAGTTGAGTTCCTTCGATATCCTGGACATTATCCTCTTATCTAGATAAGTAGTTTGTAGATGGTTCCCCCATTCTGCAAGTTTTGAGTTCCTTAGATATTCTGCTGTTATACTGAAGCTCATTTGTCAATGGATCAAGTGGATTGCTTTTTTTTTTTGTATTTTGCCTGTTTTGGCATCATATAAAAAAATATTTCCCCCCCCAAGACCAGTGTCTTAAAGTACACTTCAATGCATTTTCTTTAAGTAATTTCATAGTTTGGGTCTTAAAGTGAAGTGGTAAAGGGCCTTTTGTGGGGGAGGGTTACCGGGTTCAAAGAAAAAGGGTCCCTAGCCGGCTAGCACCGACTGGGAAGCGGCTCGGCCACTTGGCTGGTAAGAAGCGCCCGGGTCATGTAGCTCCTCTCAGGCCGGCCGTGGGGCTGCGTCCCTGCGTGCGCCCAGCCCTGCTGCTGTTGGGGCACTGGACTGCCCTGACTGGTGTGCAGGTCTGTCCTCCATAAAGAGGCCAGCACCAGCGCGGCCCCCTCAGTAGCAAAGAGACCTCTAAGTTACAGTAGATGTGGCTGGTTTCAAACAGGATCAGCTGAGGCAGGATCCAGTTCCAGGGCAGTAATCCCTGTGTCACTCCTGGAACTGGATGTGGCAAGATGTGGCTGGCTGTTCTGGGAACTGTTTGTCGGGATACCCAGCGGCCCGGCTTAGACTACAGACATCAGTTAATGCACTGACTACAGGGACCACTTTTTACCTGGCAACCTAGATTGTCTGCAGAACACGCAAGCCGAGTTATTAAGCCCTCGGAGGGCTGGCGGCACGTGTGGCCTAGCTACCCGGGAGGCTGAGGTGACAGGTAGCTTGAGACCAGCCTGGGCAGCATTGGGAGACCCTGCCTCAAAACAAAAAGATGTGCGGGGCTCTCAACAGGAATTTGGTAAACGGAAATTGTTTGCACTTGACACTCAGGCAGGCTAAAAATAGGCTTGGTTAGCTTTTTTAGGATTATAGTCGTTGATTATATTACAAACTGTTTCATAAAATAACTACAACAAAATGAGTCTTGTTATGCTTAAAAGGTCTTCTGAGAACATACTCACCGTAGCCAGGACGGTGGCTCCAGGCGCACCCGGCTCGTAGGCTGGGGGTCTAGCTCAGTGGTGGGCACTTGCTTACATGCCCGAGGCCCCGGGTCCTGTCCCCAGCGCTCCAGAACGAATGCCAAGACCCAGGAAGGCAGACCTCCAAGGGCTTCTCTTGACCCTTGAGTCCCACGGCACACAGCCGGAGGCCCTGGGCTAGGCTAGCTCAGAGCTGCAGCCTGTGCAGAGGGGAGGTGGAGGAGGCGGCTGGCTGGCCCTTACCTGCAAGTTTTCTTCCTCTTTGGAAGATGAGCTTGGGGAAAGTTCTCTGTGCTAACAGTGGGACGGGGCAGCTAACTAAACATACCACTCTCGTTCTGCAAGTACCTTCTTCTTTGAGCCCCAAGGAGCTCCTCGATCCCTTGCGTCTTACTTTCCTCATTAAAGGTTAGAAGTGGTGGAACTGGAATCTGAATTCTCAGGGCGAGTGCTGGGGCTCCGGACCACAGGAACCCCCTTGTGTTTCTGACCCGGGGTTGGCTTGGCAGGATTTCAGGCAGAGCTCAGGTCTGGGTTGGGGCCTGGGCATGAGATGCCCTCACCAGGAGGCCCTGGGTGGAGCGGCTGGCAGGGAGACAGGCAGCTTCCTCTTGTGGCCCCAGGGACAGCCCCTCCCTTGATGGTGCAGGCGGCTCCCTCCCGCTGAACCGAGGACAGCACCTGGTCGGCCTGTGGCTCCACCTGCTCTAGCTGCACCTCCTCCCCGGCCTCCTTTCAGGAGGACGGCCCCGCATGCCCCTCTGCCAAATGAAGGGGTCTGGTAGCCAATTTGTTCAGATACCAGTGAAACTGAGTATGTTCTGTTTGGGACATTGACCTTTAAAGAATGATTTAAATACTAGCAGTTCTTGAAGTCAAAAGAAAGACGTGAGGCCCCAGAAAACTTGAGAGGAGTTTGGGCCTTTCTTGTGCCAGCTGCTCTTGCCTTGTGCACACGCACGGACACGCTGCTGACACACGTACCTGATAAGGCTGCAGACCCCTGGAGGAGCCATGCTGGGCTCCCAGAGTGATCGGGTATAGACGCGTGTGCATTCAAGAATCTTGAAAGCCAGGTGTGGTGGCACATGCCTGTAAGCCCAGGAGAATCACAAGTTCAAGGCTAGCCTCAGAAACTTAGTGAGAACGTGTTTCAAAATAAAAATACAAATGGGCTAGAGTTATAGCACCCCTGGGTTCAGTCCCTGGCAACACACACACACACACACACACACACACACACGCATACAACACATACACATCTTGATAGAGAAACACTCCCCGATTCACAAGTTCAAAATTCCTTAAAATAATGAACTTTCTGTGTTTCCAAAGGTAATGATGAAAATTCACTAATCTGTAATAAGTGTATTTCCTAGCCTTTGAGGTTTTTTAACTTTATTTTAAAGATGCTCAAGTCATAACATAGCTCCTTCTCCCCCTCCCCCGGCAGTGGCTGCTCACAGGCGGTCTTCTGTGTCCTGCTCTAGTGGTCGCCTTCCCGCGCGTCTCCCCGGCCACTTCTTTCTCTACCGTCGTCTCTGAGAGTGCAGTGTGTTGCTGCAAGGCGCTTCCTGCCCATCGATGGAAGTACTCTCCCTCCCTCCCTGGGCGTGCGGCTCCCGCCTCCCCTGCCCACGGCGCCCGGTGACTGGCTGCTGCACTTGTTGCTGTTTTTCAGAGGACACAAAGGCATTGGGATGCTCAAGGGCCCAGCACGTGTTAGAGAGTGAGGCCCCGCAGGGAGGCGAGCGACTCAGATCCCATGTCTTCTCTCAGTGTGGCAGGGAGAGAGGGCCCCAGCAGCTCGGCCCCCACCCGAGTTCAGGATGGCCACCCGCACTGCCAGAGACGCTGACGCTCTTGGCTTCACTGATTTGGCCTCGTCTGCCACATTGGGTTGGAGCATCGGCAGGCACGCCGTGTGTACCAGGCTGGGACCCTGGAGTGGTGAGGCGGACTTTGTCCTTCGGGAGCCGCGCTCCCTGGGGAAGTGAGCTGGGTGGCTCAGGTCTGGAGTGGCCTGGACAGGGGCTCCCTCTCCTGATGGCAGGTCCCCTGCCTACCTCAGTCGAGTGGCCTGAGAGAGGACGCCGTTCCTCTAGTGGGGCCCAGGACACGGTCAGTAGGACGGGGGCTGGTACGGGCCGCCGGAAAGTAAAAGACGTAAAAATGAACTAATATGCCAGGGACCCCCGCCGGCCGCAGGCAGTGTTGAGTAGCTGGCACACTTCACGCCCTCTCTTTGGTGTGTGACTCCTTGACACTAAACCCTGCGGGGCCTGGAGAAGTCACTTCGAGAACTAGATTGTGTGTTGCTGGGCGTGGAGCCCGAGGGCACTCCCGGTGTGAGGACCGTGAGAGTGCTCTGGAACGGGTCCCCTAGACATTGTGGATGTGGGTGTCGTGAGACTCAAGCGTCCTTCAGGGACAAGGGCTCCGTTCTTTGCGTCTATAGTGTCCTGCAGCGCCTGGCTCGGCGTGGGTGTGTCATCAGGGTGTGCTCAGCACAACTCTGTCCTTGTCATAGCAGGCAAGAAAAGCCTCTGAGAAGACACCTGCTTCCTGGGGTCCAGCCGGGCTCCAGCCCACCGGAGGGGAGGGAGTTGAGACCACAACCTGGCCCCGCTGTGGCCCTGGTAAGTTCTTGGGCTGAAACCAGACTGTCCCCATGTCCCGCAGTCCCTGGTTGGAGCAGTGACCTTTTCTGCCCTTGGCACATGAACCCCGTAGTTCATCTGGCAAGAACGTGGGGCTCCTTCTGTTCCTCTGGCCAGAGGTGCCACCCTAGGGCCTGGTCATGTTTTTTGCTTTTGTTGTTGTTTTCGTTTTTGGACAAAAGTAATCTCAAAATGGATCAAAGACCTAGAAATTAAACCAGAAGCTTTGCAATTGCTAGAAGAAAATTTATAGGACTAACTCTCCAACACATGGGTCCAGGCAGAGACGTCCTCGGCAGACTTCTGAAGCTCAGGAAATAAAGCCAAGAGTCAGTACATGGGCTGGCGTCAAGGTAAAGGCTCCGCACAACAGACAATTGGGAGTCTGAGGGAGTGCCTTGCCCGCTTCCTGTGACACGGCCGGCATCCGGGGCTCGGACTCCTCCAGCCCTCTGCAGGATTGGGCTGCATCCATGATGCACGGAAAGTCTTCAGACCTTGAAAACTTTAACTCCATTCTGCTGTGTAGTAGTTTTGTGGCACTTGGGATTGATCCGAGGGGCGCTGTACCTTTGAAATCCCCCGCCTCTCGTCAGTGGCTTTGCACTGCTGTCTCTTGGTGGGAGCTCTTGAGACTTGCCTTACTTAGCTCAATCTGACAGATTTAAGAATCGCAAGGTACAGCAGCAGTGTGGTAAAATCTACCTCCTACCCCACCTCCCGGCCACCCAGATCCCCTCCTTGGAGACACGGGCTCCTGTGCTTTCCAGTGCTCTGTGTGCATGCCGGCACACGTGTAGATGCATGCATCATTTTTCACACCCGAGGCATCTGCGCATGCTTGCTGCAAATCCCCCCCCCCCCCGTCCTCTTTGCAAGAGGCTGCACCCTGCACACACTCCCCGCTGCCCCCGGCCTGGACTGTGGGCGGGATTGAGAGTCATCCTGGCTGGAATTCAAGTGCCAGCTTAGGTGATACTGGGAAGCTCCTCCCCATTCGCTTCAGTTATAAAATGACCTGTAACTTTTTTTTGGGATGGTGGAGAGAATGTTGTTATTTGTAGGATGTACATTTTTTTTTTTTTGCGGTACTGGGGATTGAACTAAGGGGCATTCTACCTCCAAGCTATACCCCCAGTCCTATTTTTTAGTCTTTATTTTGAAACAGGGTCTCACTAAGTTGTGGAGTGCCTCACTAGGTAGCTGAGGCTGGCCGAGAACCCGGATCCTCCTGTCTCAGCCTCTCAAATGCTGGGATTACAAGCGTGCACCACCATGCCCGGCTTTAGGATGTATATCTTTAAAACATTACCTTCGAGCTGCACACAGTCCTTTAAAACTAACACCAGCATCTCAGATGAGGCTTGTCAAGGCTGTCTGTGACCCCGGTTTCAAGAACACTGGCTCTCAGGGATTGGCCAGGCCGTGTGTGTGAGATGGATGCTTCTGGAGGGACCTCTCTGACATCAGGACCAGGAACCTGCAGACCTCCCGCTGTGATGGTGTCTGGCAGAGGCTGGCTCCAGCAGGACCCTCCCGGTGCGCCAGCCACACCAGCCGATGCAAGCTGTGTCTGGAGGACAGGGAACAGCGTAGCCAAGGGCAGTGCAAGCCCGTCCTCCAGAGCCACGTGGTGGGCGTCTGCAGCTTCTGAACCTCCGGGGTGGCATGGGAGCCCATCGGGCGGAGGGCTGCAGTGACGTCACACGGCCGCATGGCGGTGGCAGACTTCTGCAAGGTCCCACCCTCGGGGCGGGAGGTGGGGGGGGGGCTCCAGGGATCCCGCTGCCTGTTCTCGCTCGCTGGCGTGAGTGGCAGGTGGGTTTTTTGGCGTAAGGGAAGTCACTATTGCTGAGTTGGTTCTGGGGCTGTACCAGAGAGCAGGCTCTGAGAGCCACCCACAGAGAGGTCGCAGGTGTGCCAGTGAGGCTGCTTACACACCTGCGTGGGATTCAGGACAGATCGGAGCCCTGCAGCTCTGCGGGCGGGGAGGATGCGGCCCACTTTGGGTTTGGGGCCCCTGGCGTCAGAGGTGAGGGGCCTGGAGGTGGCGCTCGCTCTGGCCCTGGCTCGCTCTGTCATCAGAGGTGAGGGGCCTGGAGGTGGCGCTCGCCCTGGCCCTGGCTCACTCTGTCACACTCGTTGTCACCTTCCTGCCATAGCAGTGATGGTCAGCAGCTTGTAGCACAAGGTCTCCACCAAGTGACCCAGCATGGCAGAGGCCAGAGAAGAGCGGGTGCTAAGAAGACAACTCAGAGGCCCTGCAGAAGGCGGCTTTCAGGAAGGCTTTCAGGAAGGGGGCCGGCTGCTGCTTCCTTGGGGGCTGAGGCCCCACCCTGAGCCCTTTGTCACCGAGGGCTCATGAGGCATGATCGGAGGGACAGCCATTATTTCCTGTGCAGGGGGGAAGAGGCTGGAGTCAGGGTGGCAGGGCCGTTGGGACAGCGCAGCCCTGGCTCTGGAAAGGAAGGGGATGGAAGGGAGGCAGAGTGTCTGCAGGACCACAGGGCCTCATCCTCCCGGCCACCCAGAGGAAGCCCAGGCTGCAGGCCGAGAGCATGCAGGAAGCGCAATGATTGCACATCGCGGGTTTCGACACTTGGACTCACCCTGTAAGAGCAAAGCGGAGAGTGGGGGTGCACGGAGCAGGAGCTGAGAAATCAAAAGAAGGGCTCTGCCCGGCGCACACCTGTGATCCTGGTACTTGGCAGGCTGAGATAGGAGAATTGCAGGTTCGAGGACAGCCTCAGCAAGTGGCGAGACTCATCAACCTAGTGAGACCCTGTTTCAAAATAAAATAAGGATTGGAGTATAGCTCGGAGGTAGAATACCCCCGGACCCAACCCCCAGTACCAAAAAGAAAAAGGAGAGTCTGGAGGAGAGGGGCAGCCCTTTGCACCAAAGGATGCTGGGAAGCAGCTCGGAGGGTCAGAGGTCACCACCCTGTCTTCTGCTCGCTGGCCTCCTTTCTCCCGTGTGGGCCCTGGCTGCATAGGCTCTGGGATCCCACAGGAAGCCCCGCCCTATCTTCCTGAGGCAGCTGCAGGGCCCGGGGCTGACAGAGTGACTCGAGCTCTGTCTACTCAGCTAAGCTGGCCCTGATCACAGCGGTTGTGCCTGAGGGTCTCCAGAGATGTCAGCGCAGCTCATCCTAGAAATACTGAATCCGTTGTACTGGGTGTTGAGCACACGCCTGTGGCAGAGTCCCATCTGTGCGGGATGAGCTGAGAGTCCTCGGGCAGCCTTGGAGACTGAGACAATCTAGTGAGACTGTGGGAAGGACTGATGGTCCAGGGAGAGTGCGGGACCTGCTTGCTGTCCACGGGTTGGGATTTAAGTCCCCCCACCTGCCGAGTGCACGCTTCCTGTCTGCTTCCCACGTCAGGGCCAGGACTCCAGTGTCACCACGGCCGTGCTTGTGCTGCCAGCCTCAGGGGAGCCCGTCCCTGTCGCTTATGCCTCTGTCCATGGTCCCTGCCCCCACGGTCCACGGAGGCCGCACTGCCCGTATGTCCAACGTCACCTTTGTGGGCAGAGTCAGAACTAAGTTTTAAAATTATTCATCAATTGCACTGCTTAGCTTACTTTCCTCTGCAGTGAGAACCATGACCTAGTTTAATAATGATTGCGAAATGTTGAGGCTTTATTATAAGCTGGGGAACTCTTCAGACACCCTTTTTTTGTAAGGGAATGGAAAGTTTAAAGGTGTCCAGGGATGGGGGTAGAACGCAGACCCGAGCAAAGGTGTGTAGGGTGTGACTGGCGGGTGGCCTTCCCTTTGGACGGTTCTTTGGACCCTGCACCCAGAGCTCCTTGAGCGGAAGGCGGGAGAGCACCCTTGGATGAGGGTGGACGAAGGGGCAGCTGTAAGCCCTGTGGTTCTGTGGTTCCCATGGTCCAGCCGCGGCCAGCTGAAGGGCTCGTGGCTGACACTGAGGGCCGGGGGACCCCTCGTGGGGATGCTTGAGGACGTGGCTGCTGCGAGGGCGTTGAGCAGATCGGAGATGAGCGTATCCCGGCAGACACGCGTGAACAACCTGGACACGATCGGTGGGGTGGGCTTGGAGCCGGAAGTGAGGCCAGGCCTGCTCTCTGCTCTGTCCTACGACGAGGTCTCAGGGGTGGCAAACCTGGAGTCTAATTAGTGTGGTGGGGGCTGGGCCGGCCCTGGCTTTCGCCCCCCTTCCCCAGGGGTTCCAGGTGCAGCTGGGTGTAGGGTGGACCTAGAACTCGGGCTGGGGATCGCAGCCAGCCCTAGAGCTGCACCTCAGTCCCCTCCTCTCCCGGGGCTGTGAAGATAGAACAGGACGCTGCTGGGCTTGGCGTGGACAGGGCGCTGTGGCCACAGTGGCCTGGCTGTGCTGATACCAGAGGGCAGCGGGTGGCCTCCCGGCCCCTTTCCCTCCCTTCCTTTATGGTTTCACTTGGCAAAACCACAAGTCTGGTTACAGCTGCTTTTCAGCCAGAGGAGAGCATACGGCCACGTTTGGGTGTCTACGTCCAGGGCCGTCAGCTGCAGGGGGCCATGGGAACGCCTGGATCGGGCGGCCCTCTCTTCCCTGCAGGCCGATGGTCTGTCTTTTAGGCCCTGTGGGCCGTGCGGTCTGTGAGCCCCACTCACCTCGCCGTAGGCACAGAGGCACTGGCAGGCAGCGTGCAAGCGCGTGGGCGTGCCCGTGTGCCAGCGGGACTGTATTTTGCAAAAGCAAGTGGTGTGCAGGATTTGGCTCTTGATCTCTAGTTTGCTGGACCTGACCTAAAATTTCCTACTTTCTCCTCAAACTTCTGACAGCTCTTAATCCTAGCTCACAGAACACGCCCTGCCCTCTCCTCCGTCTCCCCGGCTCCCTTGCTCCCCTCCCCTCCCTTCCCCGGCAGCCTGGCCGCGGTGGCTTGGCTGCCCTCGGGATGTGAGAGTCGTGATGTTGGCACCGGGCGGGGCCGCATGAGCTGGGGGCCTGGCAGCTCTTTCCAGGTCCCCTCACAGAGCAGCGGCTGTGTTTGCGGCAGACATCCTTCCTGTGAGCGCGACTGGACGTGTTGAACAGTGACAGGTGCAGGCAGGCGAGGGGGACCGCCCGCTGCAGGGGGGAGCCTGCCTTCTTTCTGATAATAAGGGTTCCTGTGTATTTCACTTGGACTCGGGACTTACAGCCCCAAAGGCTTCTTAAAGACATTACTTAGTAAGTTGACATTCTTCTTAGATATGCACAGGGGACATGCAAAGCTGAGGCCGCATGGATATGAACACAGCAGGCGGGGTCTGTATCAGCCTGGCTGCCCCATGTAGGACTGGCGGCTTCACGGGGACTTTGCCAACGCCTCCCTCCCCTTCCTTCCTGAGATGAGCCCCGCTTTTCACGTTTAAGGGGCCTGCTCTGGCCTGGGCGGCGCAGGGGGAGAGCTGCCCCCGAGGCTGACTGAAGGCACGAGCAGTCCACCTGACTGCATGGAGCACAGGCGGCCCACCCGCCTTCAGCCAGGGGAGTGCATGGCTGGTCCCACGGGTGGACTGCACGTGGGCGCCTACGGCACTGAAGGAGCAGGAATCGGAAGGAGACGGCTGGTGCAGGGCCGGAGGAAGCCGTGGCGGCAAGCTGGGTGGTCACCTTCCCGTGCTGCCTGCCAGGCGCGGCCCAGGCCCACTGCAGGGCAGCTGGAAGACATTTCCAAAGGAAGCTTCTGTCATCACCATCTTCAGATAGGTTTTAATGTGACCTGTAGTTTTGGAAACCAGAATGGTTTGGCCCAAGATTTTAATTTGCGCTTACATTAAAGTAGCTTCAGCTGCGGGTCCTAGAGGCACCTTGTGTGTATGCGTGTGTGTGTGTGTGTGTGCACGCGTGCGTGGAGTATGTGTCTGTGGCTTCATTGCGGACAGCCACCATGAATGACGTTCTTACTTGAGGTCTATGAGAAACACCATTTCCTTATTTTCCTTCATTCTGTGTCAGAGGAAAGAATGAATGACTGGGGTTAAAAAGATATTTGGGGTTTGAAGGGTTTTTACTTCCTTTATACTTGTCAATCTCACTAAGCCATCAGAAGAAAATGTAGAATTAAAATACATAACAGGTTGGAGCGTTTTATTTTTTAAGCTACACTTAAGGTTTTCATGGTATCTCCTCATGTGTGGACTATTTTTATGAGACCAGGTGAGAATTTTAAGCTCTGCTGGATGAGCGGAAGGAAGGCTGGCCATGCTGCTGTTCTCAGAGGCTGCAACCTTGGGCTGAACTTTCAGTAACCAGGCACAGAAACTCAGTCTGTTTGCTAAGTGGACTGTGCTGATGTGAAATGCTGAGTCCTGTGGTCTGCAGGCCTGCTTGCTTGCTTATGTATGTATGGATTTACTTATTTACTTAAAACTCCATAAATGCTGGATCCTCCCAAGATACTGTCCACCTCATTAGTGGATTCTCCCCAGCCCCGCCAATCCCAGTCGTCCTCAAGGGCCCCCTGCAGGGCTAACGTCATAGACAGCACCATGGAGGTCAGGAGGCCCGTGCTTCTAGGCATGCCGGGGTAGCGGTCGGGGTGTCCAGGCCAGCGTGTGGGCGGCCTTGCAAAGCTCTGGGGAGCTCCTGTTGACTGGCACTGGTGTTGGGATTGTGCCTGAATGCCGCCTGCCCTTTCCCCTTGTGTCGTGCCACATAGGAGTATGAGGAACCAAGAGCGTCGCTGGGCTGAGGCCCGCTGCAGCAGGCGCCTTGCTGACCTCTGCTCGCTTCCGTGTTCTCGTCTCTTCTGCTTCTGCCCCCTCCCCCGGCCCCGTGCTGCTCCACTCCCACAGGTGGAGGTCTGGGGGGCCGAGGAGGCCTTGGAAGCGGTGAGGTGGGGCTGTTGGCGCTGAGGAGGAGGAGGGGAGGAGGATGCAAGGTCAAGAGCTGGGCGTAACCTAGCAGCACTTTTCAGTGTGTTCAGAGTAGGGGGGTCAGTCGTGTGAGCATGCACACGCAGATGGCAGCGTGCACGGACCCCGCCCCTCTTGAAGCACTCTGACTGTCCCTGTGCCAGGCCCTGCCCTCCCTCTGGGTGCCGTGGGAGGAGGGCCTGGAGCAGGAGCCCCTGGGGTGGGCGCAGCCCAGCGTGGTCATGAGCCCCACGGCACCTGTCCAAGGAACCAGGGGCACCAGGCTGCCGCAGCTAGCTCCTCGCCCTCACCGGCCTTCCTTCAGGGACAGTGACTTCCCGAGGCAGAGGCCACAGTGGACACCTTTGTCACTCCCCAGCCCCAGTCCTGGCTCAGCACAAAGCATCTGCAGAGAAGGGGAAGTGCTGACCGGGGCGAGAGCGCTGCTGCTCCCAGGAGGAGCTGAGGTCCAGGAGGGGCCGGCCTCGTGCTCCAGAGCGCCTCCTGTCTGCTGGCCGCAGTGGTGCAGGAGGGCAGGAGGGCAGGAGGGCAGGAGGGCATCTTCGGGGCTTCTGTGGCCCTGGCGCAGGGGATGCGGGCTGCCTCTCAGCCTCCTGGGTGCAGGCGAGGCCCACCAGCAGGGCACTTTTTTTTTTTTTTTTTGCAGTACTGGAGATTGAGCCTAAGCTAGCCCTCTAACACTAGGCACTATTAAAACTCAAAATTTGTTAAAGTTTCTACAACATGGTTTGTCATTATCCTGTGCATCCATTCTACCACAGTCTTGAAGAGGTTTGAGGTTTAAACAGATCTTCAGTGGCATGTCTGACTATTAAGGAGGAAAACGTGGGCAAAAATCTCACTGAGAACGTGACTTGCTTCCAACAAAGCCATTTGGAGCTGATTTTTAGTAAGATTCTGCCACCAAATCTGGATTATTGTGAGTAGATTAAACATTTGTGAATCAGCTTTGGTAAACAAATCATAGTGCGTTTGTGAAGGGAAAAAAAAACCCAAACCATTACACTGTACTCCACACAGTTATTTGGAATTACTGGCAACCAGTGAGGACCCAGGGCTCCCACAGACCCACAGAGGCCGCCCTTTCTCACCTGGGGGGGGCTGTGTCCCCACCCCGCCCTTAGGTGAGGAAAGCGCATTCCAGGGCAGGGCTGAGCTCCACCGTGGGCCTGGGAGCCACCACGTGCATTTAGTTGCCCATATTTTTATTGTGTATGTGTGTTTTAATACTGTTACGTTTTTAACTTCTTTGTGTATTCTAGATATTAGTCTCTTATCAGAGGGATAGGTGGCATAAAACTCATATGGAGAAACAGAAGACCCAGAATAGCCAGAGCAACTCTCAGCAATAAGAACCATTCCGGAAACATCACGATGCCTGGTTTTAAATTACACTACAAAATGATAGTAATAAAAACAGCGTAGTAGCATGGTATTGGCACAAAAACAGACACATAGACCAATGGAATAGAATAGAAGACTTGGACACAAAGCCTCATATTTATAACCAGTTGGTTTTATTTTTTATAAAGGTGCCTAAAGCAATAATTGGAGAAAAGACAGCCTTTTCAACCAGTGGTGTTGGGGAAACTGGTTATCCATATGTAGAAGAATGGAATGAAATCCAAGCTCTCACCCTGCACACAGTCAACTCAAGATGCATCAAAGACCTGGAAATGAGACCAGAGGTTCTGAACCTGCTAGAAGGGGGCGCAGGACCAACACTCCAACACAGAGGCACTGGTAGAAACTTCCTCAGTAAGCACCTGACAGCTCAGGAAATGAAAACAGGAATAAATGGGACGGCATGAAATTAAACACCTCTGTGCAGCAAAGGAAACCTAGAGTCTGCAGAGAGCCGGGGCGTGGGAGAAGCTCTGTGGGCCCTCTTGATGGTTTCCAGTGCGGTGCGGGGGGAAGAGTTTGCACGGGCTGTTGAGGTCGCAGCTGTCCGTCCTGGCTTGCTCGGGTGTCAGGGAACATGAGTGTCACCCACAGGGTGGCTTTGTGTTGGGCTGCTGTTTTCCAGGGGGTGGAAAGAGGGAGGCCCGGGTTGTGTGGATTGT
>PVLC010035252.1:0-16442 GCA_004027655.1 Graphiurus murinus | reverse complement strand
TTTTTTTTTTTTTTTTTTTTTTTTTTTTTTTTTTTTTTTTTTTCGGTACTGGGGGTTGAACTCAGGGGCATTCTACCTCCAAGCTATACCCCCAGCCCTATTTTTTATTCTTTATTTTGAAACCGGGTCTCACTAAGTTGCGGAGTGCCTCACTTAGGTAGCTGAGGCTGGCCGCGAACCCGGATCCTCCGGTCTCAGCCTCCCGAATGCTGGGATTACAAGCGTGCGCCACCACGCCCGGCTATCTCCATGCTTTAAATGTTGCAACTTTTTGTGGTCCTTTCAATGATGGTAAAATATATACCACCCAGAAAAAAATCAAAAGTAATCATGATAATTTACTTGAGAAATGGTCAAATTCAAGCCTGGAGCAGGTACATTTGTAAGACAAAATGAAACAGAAACTGGAGCCCATATAAATTTATTGTTCAGGGCCCTGGGTTCCTTCTAAGACACAGAAGACACTGAGAGAAAAATAAAGAACATGGACTCTTCTCAGGTTAGGCCTAGACCACACTGGTTTTCACTCCCATTCAAACAGTAGAGTGACTTCTGCCCCCACTTGCCAGATGGCTGCTTTGGACCATAGCATGGCTTCCCAGGGGAAAGAACACCAAACACTGTTAGGAACTGACTCTTAACTGAGCCTACTCTTAGCTAATAGAATTCAGTAAAGCAAGAACTTCCTAGAAACAACAATATCAGATTTAAGAAATCTCTAAGGCAGATTCTGTCTCTCTTAGGCTTAGTGCTTATAGTGCTATGCAGCTCTTACTCTTTGTGAGATGGTAAAGACCTGAATTGTCAAGAGTCAAACATTCCTCTGAATGTCAAAACTAGTCCTCAATGTGACTTTTACAGACTATCCAGAGAACTGAGCCCAGCATATCTGACTCATCTGGTAGCAGCTGCGGTGGGAGGTGGGTGAGGCCCTACAAACTATACCTGTTACAACTCCCACTTCCAAGCCCCCACCCCATGGTCTCTCCCTGCTCTGAATTAAGAATCATGTCAATAAGACAACTCTCAAAGTCTCAGGGAATCATGGGCTTCAATTGATGCTGTTGCTATTTTGATGTTCTTAATTCTGAGTGCACTGGTCTATTGGACATTATAACTATGCATCTAAAGTTACAAGGGAAAGGGATATGTTCTGGGAACCACAGATGGGATTCAAGGGATTACTAGTAAGGAGAAATTCCTGTAAACTGGAGGAGGGTAGGGAAGAAGATGAAAGAGTTTCCGGTAAAAGTGCCTGTAGCAAGCTAGGACAACAGGAAACATCTCTTCCATCCTCAAACCACAAATTTCAAATAAGCCTATCCCTAACCTCCAGAAGTAAACTCTCAATTTATAACAGAAAACACAGGATTCGCTTTATAATAATACACATTCCTCCCAACTGTGCTTTAATATGGGCTCTGTCTTGCAAAGGATATTTGCACTCAATGTGAACAGCCACCTTACAGGGAGGTATAGGTATAACCCAGCATGAGGTTCACATTTCCTGAAACAGCGGGAGGGCAAAACAACAGCTGGGAGGGACCAACTTCACCATCCACACAAGCTTTATCAGCTCCAGGCCGAGCAGGACTAGGTTGGCAGAGAAAATGACAGATGAAATTCTCGCTGACTAAAAAAAATGCATGCTGCCAACTCATCACTGTACTATATCAACCCAATTTTCCCAAGAGGATTTCCAAGGTATTTCTAAGTCATTTCAGGAAAATGAGGGCTTGTGTTAGCATGGCAGCTGCCAAATCATGTATGGTGTGATCTGCTGTCAGGACACACAGCCATGAGCTTCTTAGGATAATCAGCCAATCGGGGCCAGCCCTTGGCAGACTCCCCTGAAGTTCATTCTGTAAAGGGATAAAGCCTTTGGCAGATGAAGCTCTTCCCACTGCAGAGGCATAAGCATGAGCCAAAGAAGGTCCCTCAGGCATCATGGTACAGTGAATGGTTTGAGGCAGGGACTGCGCAGAGATCATCTTTGCACCTCTCCTTCCTAGCACAGTGTCTGAATATGCACTCAACAAATTTTTGTAATGTGGATAAAAAACAAGCAAGAAATAAATCTTAAAGTCATAATTCATATTTATTTCATTTATTTTTGTGTGTGTGCTAGGGGTTGACTCCAGGGGCATTCTACCTCTGAGCTACACCCTCAACCCTTTTTACTTTTTTTTTTTTTTTTTTGCGGTACTGGGGATTGAACTCATTCTACCTCCGAGCTATACCCCCAGCCCTATTTTTAATTCTTTATTTTGAAACCAGGTCTCACTAAGTTGTGGAGTGCCTCACTAAGTAACTGAGGCTGGCCTCGAACCCGGATCCTCCGGTCTCAGCCTCCCGAATGCTGGGATTACAAGCGTGCGCCACCACGCCCGGCAACCCTTTTTACTTTTTTTATTCTGAAACAGGATCTCACTAAGTTGCAAAGGCTGGCCTGGAACCTGCAATCCTCTTGTCTCAGCCTCCCAAGTACTAAGATTTCTGGGAAATACCACTATACCTGCTCATAATTCATATTTAAATCCATATCTATCCCATTTATTTTCTTCTAGGCACATCTAGCTCCTTACTAGAATACAAAAGGCTATCAAGGATGTGCTCCCTGCACTTGCCTAGATGGTACCACTTTCCCATCATTTCCTGTATGGTTTCTTACTTCTAAGACTTTGCTTGTGTGCCCTTTACTGGCAATACCATCCTTTCCTGCTTGTTTAACTTCCAGTGTTCCCTTTAAGATTCACATTATTCCCTTCGGGAACCTTCTCTAACCACCTCCTCTTCTATTAGCTCTTCACATCTTTGTTAGGTACTCCTTTTTAAGTGCTACCATAACACTGTACACAATTCTAAGAAAGGTCCTTTTAGTATTTGTATTCCCAACTAAATTATGAATTTCTGAAAACTCGGGACAGTTTTATTCATGCTTATATCCCCAATATCTAGCACAGGACTCTGTTCACAGAGGATGCTCAATGTTTGATGAGTAAATCAATGACTGACAGAATTCAGATTCAGAGCTCACAGTATTGAGTTCTCTGTAGTCTCTTGACTCTCGATGGATGGTACTGCTCTCAACAATTCAATGGGGGAAGAGAAAGAATCCTGACTACCATTATAAAAAGAGAAGGACACCTGACAAAATATGGTGGGACGGGGAGGGGAGGGATGGGATGGGGATAGGATGGGGAGGGGAGGAGAGGGGAAGGGAGGGGAGGGGAGGCGGTATATGCTGGTGATGATGCTGATCTCCATCTAAGGGCACACATTCCAATTCTGGCACAGACAGCAGGCACGGAGCCCACTGAAAAGACCTCTACAGTGATCTTATTGCTCTTCATGGGCAAATTAGAGAGAATTATTTTCCTTCTAATATTTCTGAGCTCATAGGGATCCTAGAGAAGATCTTGTCTACTGCACTTTCCTCATCTAACATACAAGAAAAATAAGGTCCAGAGAGATTAGGGCAACACTTCACCTCTATGGCTAAATCAGGAGAGAAACTCAGGTTTTTTTTTTTCTTCTTTTTTTTTTTTTTTTTGCAGTACTAGGGATTGAACCCAGAGGCATTCTACCTCTGAGCTATACCCCCAGCCCTATTTTTTATTCTTTATTTTGAAACAGTCTCACTAGGTTGCAGAGGACCTCATTAAGTAGCCCTCCCAAGTACTGGGATTAGAAGCGTGTACCACCATGCCTGGCTGAAGCTCGCATTTTCAGACTTCAAATCCAATGCTCTGTAATGATTTGGCTGCCTCTCTGTGCTAGTTGAACTTTCCCCATCCAAGCCCATAAGGCACTATCTTGCTGAGTGGATGCCCTCAGCAGCTCACAGACCTGGCCCTGCTGAGGCTGTGCAATGATGATCTGCCCAGGCTGGATGGTGGTCGTGGAGCTGGTGGTTTGCTGGCCTTGCTGCTGCCCCTGGACTTGGACAGCAGTGGGCTGCTGAGCCAGCGTGAAGTAGTACTGGACAGGCTCGGCAGGAGTCACACTCTGGCGCACCTCCTCCTGTGGGGTGGAAGGAGAGGCAGGTAAGAGGAAAAGAACTGACTCAGCAACCGCCACAGTGAATTTCCACTCTTCCCCAAACAGGCGATGTGCAGTTGCCTGCTGAATGCTGAGCTCTCCACATTTGAAGCCAAAGGAAAGTGGAATTCGAAGAGACCAGTCGTGCTAAATCAAACTAAAAATAACAGATTCTATAGGCTTCACAAAACATACAGCCAATTTTCTGAAGTACTGAGTAATCACCCATTGCGTGATGAGCTGCAAACAGGCAAATAATTACCGTAACTAAAAGCACACACCAGCAGTGCTTGTCAGTAAGTGCTGTCAAGTCCTGTGATCTGAGAACAGTGCTAACTGCCAGTGCCTGGGAAGACGCTACCCAAACATGGTGCAGCTCAGGCTAGCCCCCAGTCTCCCAAATAGGCAGCATTCTTCTTACTTTGCTCCCACCCCCTCAGGAGGGACACAGTAGGATAAAGGGAAACAGGGCTTTTTCTGGGTTAGAATTTTGGTCAAATGTCAAGTTTAAGAGCACTGGTAGTCAAGTGCCCAACTTTTCACAGCACACTGAAAGCTTTGTGGTCACTGAGGGTGTGTCTATCCAGTGTCATATCTGGTTCTGGTTGTACTTAGCCAAAGAAGCACAACCCAGGGGGCCTGATGGACAGCTCTCCGCTGGGTACTGCCTTGGCTGACTAGGGAGGTCGCATTCTGTCCGATCTGCTGAGTGAAGAGACTGTTCCTTCTTCAGATGATGTTTTCCATGGCAGAAGGAGTAAACAACCCTCTCCCAGCCACCTTGAGCTCACAGCTGAGAGTGTAGGATGTTTACACACACTACAACATGGTTACAGCCAGAGGGTTGGCCCCTGACCATTGACAGAAATCGGCGTCTGATCCGGAATGACCTGTGACACACAGTGTCCCGGCTTGGGACAACAAAACATACAACCACAGGGGCTGAGTAAAACTATTAGCTAAATTTACTCATTTCCTTATTCTGAGCTAAGTTTGGCAGGTTTCAGAAAAGATAAAAAGATACAGATACCCTGTAGACTGCCTTAAAACTCCCCAAAGTGACATTTACAATGCTAGCATTGACCCCATCCCTTGATTTAGGTTAGAGACCCCAAACTGTGCTCCCATGGTACTGTCCTCTTTACATATTTTTGTACTTGCATATCAAATTAACTCCCTGTTCTGCTAAACGTAAGCCTTAAGACAGGCAAATACTTGCTTCCCACTCTTTCTCTCTTGCTCCCCATTGTCCCTTACTTTTCCCATGTAGGCACTTGATGTGCTGTCTGAATGATGAGTTGATTTATATAGAAAGTACTTTTCTGAATCCAAGTTGGTGGTATGACAAATACTCTTGAGCCCAACAGTTGTTACCAATAGAAAAAAGTCCCTAAACTCTTTCCATGCCTTTAGGATTCTGTGGCCATAGTAAGTATGTGTGGTAGTATAGGACTGAATATTGTTTTGCTTGTCTGGTCCCTGAAGGCCTGGGATACTAGAACTAGGACTGCTAACACATAGCCTCTGAGAAACTTGGGTCTCTGCATAACAAAGTTCCCTGATGGCCATCCACCGAGACTAGGGAAACACTTGTAATATTCTTGGTACCTAAGCAAGTCCTTAAACATAAAACGAATCTTCTAGCTTAATATATTTAATGCTCCAGACCTACACAAGTTTCAACCCTCCACACCTCGACATGATCACACTGAGGCAGGAGACAAAGGAGATCCCTTTTTATTTTCATCTAGGTCCCAATTTCCAGAACAACTTTACAGTGATAATACCAGGCCCATTTCAACTTCAACTTCTCACCATTAAAAACAAAGATCAGCCTGGTAACTAGATCTTGGCTATGGCAGGGATAAAATACTGATACACCTTTAAGCCATGAAACTGAGGTCAACTGCTCTTTTCAAAGCTGCTGAAATAGGTTCAATGTATTTATTTTCCACTGACATTCTCCTTCCTATTTTATAAAAAACACAAATCACTGAAGTTCAGGCTCAACTTGGAAAAGCTCTTGGGTAATGAGAAGGTACAGAGAACTAAGAGCCCCAGAACCAGCTCATAAGAAATCAGGCAGCAGGGAGACACTAGCACTTCCTGACCCTGACCTGTGACTGTTTGTTTCCAGTTGTCCCTGATTATAGGTGATATAGCACTAAATATAGTCTTTTTACCAGTCAAAAAGCAAACCATTTACTCTTTCCAGAAGCTAAAATACCCTTTACCAAAAGCCATGTGAATGGCCAAAGAGTTTCCCCTTTGCTTACTACTATATCTTCTTAGGTGGTTAATGAACTAGGCAGTGTCTAGGACACCAAATGAGTATCAAGTTGAGATGCCTAGGTTTGTGTTGCTAGGAAAAGGCATGACTGTTCTCAAATCACTGCAAAAGAAGGAGGCATAGCTAAGGTTCTTCTACATTAGGAAGACTCATTATTCTGCCAATGGAGGTCAAGCTAGCAAGAGAATGATTATGCCTGATTTAAAGAAACGGGTGAAAGATAATGACATTTCAATGGGCAGGAACTTTCAACTCATAGCTTAGTGGGGCAAAAGTCAGGCCTCAGCTACTTCCAAACAGTCTTTACCTGCTTCTCTGAAGAACAAGTGAGATCCCCAAGCATCTCTAAGAAGTTGGGAGCCTCAGAGTCACAACTCAGTATTCTGGCTATTTCCTTTTCCTAGGGATGGACATCACCCGAAGTGCTAGAACAATCCCCAAATGATTAGATCAATTCAGAGCGGGGAATTTGTTCAACTTTGGCAGTGGCCTCTCCAACCAGAGGGCTCGCTCTTGGAATTTTTTCGGAGACTGACAATGCCCAAGAATGAGTAGCATCATCTCTTATGGCCATCACTACACAGCTGTGCAGCCAGCCCCAGACTGGAAAAGATAAAGCACATTCACTTCAGTAGGAAGAGCAAACTGCTGCCTCCTTCAGAAAGGATGAGTTTTGGAGAACAGGCGCTTTTAAAGGACTTCAGGATGTGCCAGCCAATTTGGAGCTTGGGAAACCTTCATGTCTACAGAGGATTAAAAATGCTATCTTAGAATTTCAGGCCAGCTTTTAGCAATCTCAACCTTTCAAAGGCCAGGCAGCAGCTGTCCCGAACAGGATGCCAATCAATAGCTTGAACACCTACAAAGAACTAAATCCAGGCAGCAAGGAGCTGTTTCAGCTAGACATACTTTAAAAGGAGATGGATCAGAGCATTTCGAGTCTGACATTCTGAGAGAACCAGAAGCACTGAGAACTCTGGAGGAAGGGATAGGATGAGAGCCTTTTCTCCAGCCAGTCTAATTCAGCAGGAAGCCCACAGAGAACAAGGAGTTACCACAGTGAGACCCAGCAAGGCCTAATTTCACTACAGAGATCACCACCTTGTTTTCAAAGGGGACTTCTGATGGACACCTAGAGGAAAAAATTCTAACAAGGAAAGCAGGTGTGTGGTATTATCCGCTCTGAAGGAAGAGAAGTGGTTTGAGGTCTTGTATCTTTTCAGAGAGGAGGGAAGCACCCAAGAGGAGGAATCAAGCCTGTGGGCACAAACCTGCAATGTCTCAAAGCCAATGCGCAGCTGGAGACGACCGTGGCAGCCTGCCGCTGTAAACATCCGACTGAAAGCTCCTCTGAACACCTTACAGCTTCCAGTCAAGGATGTTTACAGTAGCAAAGACTGCCCAGAAAAACAGAGCCGCAGTGAAGCACACCTCACTCTGGCAAGGGCTTGCTAATCCAAAGGCCCCTATGCAGGGTCAGAATTAATGTTGACTAGGATGCCCGCTTATCCTACACTTCCTTTGATATGGGCCAGCATGGGAAAAATGGTTGTCAATAATTGGCTCTGTTTCTAAGGAAAATATACTATGAAATAATTCATTAAAAACATTTAAAATTTTGTAAATTAAATAAAGCAAGCAGAACAAGGTATAGCATTGCTTCTAAAGACTCTGCATCTATCTCCCAAGCATTTCTACTGTATCTAATGAGTCATGCAAACTGTCCTAAAACAATGAGCTACACAGGATGGGGGTCTATTACACTTGTAATTAAGAGCTATATGCACCCAAGTGCTGAAAAAGCAATTGGTGTGACCTTTGGAGAGGAGCAGACAGAAGAGAGGGGCAGGCATACATTCACATTCTTTGCTGTGATTGCCAAGAAAACAGTTTAAGTGGTGGTTTTCAAATTTGGTTGCACACTAAAAGCATCTGGGGAGCTTTAAAAGTACTGATGCCTGTGCCCCAGTATCACAGATTCTAATTCAGCTGCTATTTCTTAAATCCCAACAGGTGTTTCAATGTGCAGCCAGGGCACTATAGCCACAATATAGAGTAAGAGAAAACAAAGTCCACTCACTCCAAATACCATTGTGCACACAGAGAAGCTATTTCTTAACATTTGAAATCTATAACTCATTGGGAATATTCTCCCATCCCAGATTAAGAACCCTGATGAGATTTTCTAAGATAACTTAAAATACACTTTACTGTTTATAAATCTTCATTTTGTTTATTTTCACTGATACTATTTCAGGGGCACTGAGTTAAAAGTCCATAAATGAGTAAGAGAAGAGGATGTTAAGGATGGATTTGAACTAGAGAAGAGGAGCAAAAGGAACAGCAAATGCTTTGTGCAGAGAGAGGAGGAGCAGATCTGACAGCGATGTGTCAAGCCTCTGCAGTCAGCAGCCCGGCTATGCCTTCCAAGCTCACCTGACGCTTTGGAGGTTTCAGTTCATCTCTTGGAACAATATCGATGAGAAAGTCAAACTGATCAAATTTTGTGATAGCCATGGCGATATCATTCCTCTGTAACAAAGAAGAGCAGAGTGAAAAATTGGCCTGGGAAGAAACTAGTTCACCTGGCTTTATACCCACCAAGTAAGATAGGAGATGACTTTTAAGCTAAACTAAATATTCATGGCTATGTCTATAGCTGAAATAAGCATAGCCAAGCTCATAAACTTCAAATATCAGACTTGTGGGACAAAAATCAACAACAAAAAAGAAAATGATATATGTAGCTCAATCTCTAACATGGGACAATTGAGCCTCCTCCTCCTGCTACTGTTCCTACGTGATCTGGTCCCAAGGCCCTCTGAACAACTGTCAAAATATTGTCCTCCAGCTAAGTTAGGACAAATCCAGCAATATCAACTAGCAGGTATCTGGTCCATTCTGTGGTTAGCAAGGTCAGCCTACCAAATGAATCTCACAGACTTTTTTTAGGTCTTAGGTAATATTCTGTCTTTGGTTCACAAGTAGTTATATTCTAGTCACTGGATTTATAGATGATGGCTCCCATGATGTTAAAAATTTTATTTTGAAATTCAAAATTATAGTGGTACATCCATGGTTTAAATCTAGTTTACTGTGACATGAATGTTGAAGCCTAAAATTGCTGGAACAGAGGTAGGGATGAGTAGAGAACACAGGAATTAGCTAATGATACAGAAACCAAGGCTTGCTCTGATGAGGTTTCTCTCCAAGAGTGGCACTTCCTTCCTTTGAATAAAAATTAAGTGATTTTTATTGAAACTCAACACATCTGTTACATACTTAAGATTTGTATCTGAAAATTTTAAAAGCAAAAACCAAACAAACAAGCCAAAACAAAACAGAACAACAACAACAACAAAAAAAACCCACTGAACTCTAGTTAATAATATGCATAGAGGAAAATAAACTTTGAAATGCACATTAAAAATAGATGACTTGATGGATGAACACAGTGATAGATAAGGGGATAAAATAAATAGAATAAAATGTTAATGGCAGAATCTGGGTGGTAAATAAACAGATGTTCACTGTAAACTTTGCTTTTTGAAATTTTTCATATTAAAATATTGAGAGAAACGTCAACACACTAATAGAAATCCTTAGCAACCGCTATATACCACACCTTAAGCAAAGGTGACTCATCAGACAAAATAGAAGGGGATGGAAATTTTCTGTTTTTCCTTTCCTTGGTATCTGTGATGGCCCCAAGCCACTGAAATGCAAAACTCCAGTCTAACCTTCTTGCCAACCACCAGGCTTGATAATAAACCCTCTACCAACTGAAGCAGGGCACATCTTAAAGACTGCCAGGACTCATTTAAGATGAGTACAATAGAGTGTCACATTCTTGATGATGTCACCTACCCAAGCTATCTAAATGGCTCATCTATAGATGGAATGAAGGGGGTGGGGGAAAGGAGATAATAATCACCTCCAAACATACACTAAAATAGTCTACAGGATTCTGGAAACATTTCCTATTTTGCTTTTTTTTAATGCCAACATTTTACTGAGTTATTACTCATTTTCAATAAAATACAGAAATCTGCACCCAACACAGATAAAAATATAGAAAGTTCTCTTCTAACCCTGTCCAGTAATTAACCTCCCCCTGCAGCACATAAACCCAAGGCAACCACAACTCTGACTTCTACCTCCACATGTGGTGACAATGCATGATACATGCACTAGGTAAGTTATTCCCCTCGTTTCTTTTGCTTACTGTATCTTTGAAATTCATCCATGTTGTACAGAGCAATAGCTTATTTCTTTTTATTGCTAAGTAGTAGTCCATTTCATGAATATATCAGAATTTGTTGAAGCAGGGCGTGGTGGCACACATCTGTAATCTCAGTACTTAGAAGGCTGAAACAGGAGTATCTCAAGTTTGAGGCCAGCCTCAGAAACTTAGTGAGAGCCTGTTTCAAAATAAAACATAAAAAGGAATGGGGATGTACCTCACTGGTAGAGCACCCCTGCCTGGGTTCAACCCCTAGCACCCACCCCGGTACAAAAATTTTGTTAATGTATTTCTGTACTGATAAACACTTTAACTGTTTCCAGTTCTGGGCTATTATAAATAAGGTTATGAACATTCTTATACACCCATTTCTTCTGGGTGCATGCCTAGGGGTAAAAAGATATGCTTAACTCTATTAGAAAGTGTCAAATAGTTTTTCAAAGTGATTATATCAATTTATATTCTGACTAGTACTGTGTAAGTTTCAGATACCTCATACTTTACGATACTTGTAGTCAGTCTTTTTTACTCCAGCAGTTCTAGTGAGTGTAAACCAGCATCTCATTGTGATTTTAATTTGTACTCACCAGATGACTAATGACAATGCACAGTTTTATATGCGTATTAGTTGTGTCATTTGGATATCTCCTTTTTGGAGCTGTTGAAGTATTTTGCACATTTATTTTTTAATCTGAACTGATCTCTTTTTGTGTGTGGCACTGGAGATTGAACCCAGAGACATTATACCTCCAAGCTACACCCCTGCCTTTTTCTATTTTTTGTTTTGAAACAGGGTCTTGCTAGGTTGCTGAGAGTTACGCTAAGTTGCTGAGGCTGTCCTCAAACCTGCAGTCCTCCTGTCTGATCCTCCATGAAATGGGATACCTGTTATGTGCCATGTCTGGCTCTGAACTGATCTTAAAGATAGCTTTTACAGTATCCCTTTAGATCCATGGACTTATTTCAAGGAAGTATAAATTAAGTTTTGACAGCCGGGCGTGGTGGCGCACGCTTGTAATCCCAGCATTCGGGAGGCTGAGACCGGAGGATCCGGGTTCGCGGCCAGCCTCAGCTACCTAGTGAGGCACTCTGCAACTTAGTGAGACCTGGTTTCAAAATAAAGAATAAAAAATAGGACTGGGGGTGTAGCTCGGAGGTAGAATGCCCCTGAGTTTGATCCCCAGTACCACAAAAAATAAATTAAGTTTTGCAACTGCTGCATGCATAACATTCACCAGAATTCAGTATTTTTCTTTTGCTTTAACATTTTCATAAAGTATACAAATCTTAACTATATGGTACAATGACCAGAGTGGGGATTTTTTTGGTACTGGGGATTAAATACAAGGATACTTCACCTCCAAGCTATATCCCCAGTCCTTTTTATTTGTTTTGAAAGAGGGTCTAAGTTGCTGAGGCTGGCCTCGATGTGAGATCCTCCTGTCTCAGCATCCCAAGTACTGAGATATAGGCATGAGCACCACGCTCAGCTGGGCAGAGGTTTTTGTCTGTTTTCTGTGTCGTTAATACCCAGGGCCTGGAACAGCGTCTGGTACATTATGGGTACTTAGTAAACATTAGTAGAATAAATAAATATATATACTTTCAATTTGGTAGATAAAAAGAAACAAGGGGGAAAACGAGAATTTACTTTCTTGGCTTTATTATTAAAATATTATATGTCATACCCTTTCTCTTGTACCTGGGAGACCTCTCCTCCAAGAGCTGGGAACTGGCTGATAAGGAAGGATGTAAACATAAAGCCAATCACCAAGGGTTCTATGTATCATATGAATGCTGACTATAGGACTTAAAAAAAAAAAAAAAGAAAGAAAAGAATGATTCTCAGGAAGACATACAAGGAACAAATAATCTAGTAAAGTTAAGTAAGACTATAAATTCTTCCTAGGATTGTCCTTTCCTGAAGTCTTTCAAGGCTCCCAACCAAAAGTTGTTTATTTATGGAAAGAGATAAATGTTCTCACTTGAGCCTCTGTCTAGATGAGGGTTCACCAAGTGAAGAGTTCAGTCACGAGCTGTGAACACCATGCAAGAACTGGAAACTAAAATTCTTGGTAAGAAAACACTTATGTGGCTATAAGGCATGTCTGCATCCCAATGCAGCGAAGGATGCCAGTTACAGTATGTCAGCTTGATAGAAGCCAAAGGAAGAACAATCTTTGGTCCGAAGCCATGCAAGAGAAGCAGGGAAAGGCAGCTGCTTTCCCCAGTTTTCCCAATGCAAGCCTGCAATATTACCTGAAGAGTACGGCGCTTGTTATCCTCTGTGTGGATCCAGGCTCGAAGAGTCAGTTCTGTGATAAAAATCTGGGCTGCCTTGGCAAAAAGCACAGGGGCTTCTGCACTGATCATCTGCAACAGATGTAGGCCCTCCCTGTCAATCACCAGCAAATCATTCAAACCAGTCAGTCGGTTTCTTGCCTCATGGCCTGCCATGGGGCAAGAGTTGAACAATAAGAAAGTGGTAGCCTCAGGAGATTCCAAGGCAAAATAAATCCATGAGTGAGTAGGGACAAAGCAGGTAACAGGGAGAAGGGATGAGGGAGAAAGAATACTTACATATCTAGCACTTATGATGTGCTGGGCCTTATGCAAGTGCTTTCTTACCCTCTTAAGAGCCTTTCAAAAAAACTAGAATTTAGAAAAGGTGAAGTGACTTAACCATAGCTACAGAGCCAGTAAGAAACAGGGTTTAGGGTCTAATCCAAGGAGAAACAATGTAGGGAAAGACAATGAGCTTGACAGCCAATGGATCTAGGTAAATCTCAGGCTTCTCATCTTTCTGGGCTTTGTTTTCCTCACACTGAAAAAGAAGATAACCTTCCAGTGTTATTGTGGACATCAAATGAGATAATACAAGTACCCAGCACAGGGCCTAGTATGTAGTAAGTGCTCAAGCAACAAAGCTGCCTCAGTGTATCTGACTTCCACGCTTAAGCTCTTCATCAGACAAGGCTCTAAACCCTTGGTGAGGGAGTCTGTGCAGGAAAGAACCATACGAAGAGCTCCAGAGCCAAGTAGGTAGGACATGAGAATTAGGATTTGGTTCTATCACTCTGGTGAGTCACTTCACCTCTTTGTGTCTGTTTTCCTATCTGTAAAATGGAATGAAGATTTCATATCCTATCAAATTTCACAGGTTGGTTGCTGTAAAGAAGTAGGGAGCTCATAAAAGGGGAAAATTCTATGAACTGTTCAGATTCTGTGCAAATACATAAGCCTATTAATTTTGAGAGGTAAAAAGGTAGATAAAAAGAAACAAGGGCTGGTTTTTTCCTGAAAATCTGTAATGGGAGGTAGCCTCTTAGGAATACAGAAATGGCCAATCCTAAGGAAACCCTCTCACAAGTATTATTTACTCATGTAAAACCAATTCACTCGTCAAAAGTCAGAACAGGTACAGTATCATCATCAAAAATTTCTTAAGAGTTTAGATTATCTAGAGACTGCAGTAAGATGCTAAGATGATGGTACTGTCCTATTGATTTGATAACATGTTGATTTTGTTTTGTTTTGTTAGTTCTGGGAATTGAATCCAGGAGCGTGTTACCACTGAGCTACACCCCTAGCCCTTTTTATTTTTGAGACAGGACCTCGCTAAGTCGCTGAAGCTAGCTTTAAACTTGTGATCCTCCTACCTTAGCTTCCCAAACTGCTGGGATTACAGGCGTGTACCAACATGCCCAGCTATGATACATGTTGTTTACACTACCTAATGAGAAGAACTGGGTGATACCACCCGATTTAAAAGCAAACACTCATCATCTTCTCAGTATCTGGTAAAGGCCAGGATATCCCTAATTTTCAGATTATAATTAGAACTATTAAATTTCAACTCACTTGGTTTTGGACAGAAACTAAATTAAAAAAAAAAAGACAATAAAAATATTTTTGCTGTTTAATTAAACTTTGAGCTCTAGAGAAACAAGCTATACCCTCATATTTAGCTTCAAATATGAGTGATAAAAATAAATATGAGTTCACCTTCACATCTTCATCCAGTTTCATAATCTTCTTAATACGAGCCAGTGGGAGTTCCTGTACTCGGAAATCTTTCTGAAACGAGCAACAAAAGGTATATAAGTGGTGGGGACAATCAATAAGGTGCCAGAGGACTACAGGCAATAGCGAAATCTGACTGACTTAGACCTGCTATTAAGAGTAGGAAAGGAGGGACAGATGAAATGAAGAATATACCAGCTCCAGAGACAAAAAAGTCTTAACCCATGAAAAGCTTCAATTACAGGGTTTTAGAAAAACTTTTGCTTTTGTTCTTATTTGTTTTTTGGGTCTTTTTTTGGGGGGGAGGGGGGGTGTCTTTCTTTTTGGCACTAGGGATAGAACCCAGGGTGCTGAACTTGCAAGGCAAACGCTTTGCCACTGAGCTACATTCCAGCCCAAGAAAAACGTCTAATGGCCTCTAACGGTGCCCACATGAAAGGGAGCTCCAACCAATATCAGGTTTTTTTTGCCTCAGCACAATACAGAGGTGCATTACAAGTGCTTTCTCTTTTTTTCCAAGAGAGTTTACCAGTCTGCAATAGCCAGATTAAAATGAGATTTCTCCTTCTAAGATGCCAGTTCTTTGTTCTATTCAAGGACTATAAGGACAAAGGCCAGCAGAACCTGATGCAGTGACCCACAGTTCTTTTCAGCTAGTGCAATATTGGTCCTTTCTGACCTCTGAACTAACCCAACAGCAGAATCAGGGAGAGACTCCTTTCTCATCACAGCAGCAAAAACCTTAGCTCCAAAATTTATTTGAGGGTATGGGTAGAAGGGTATGGAAAAAAAAAAGTTAGCATGAATTTATCAGCTGCCTTTTAACAACAGCCCTGCTACTTTTTTTCTTAACAATCAGGCCTAGAGTAGGGAAACACACAACTTCACTGTAGATGGAATTTAGGAAAGGGTTTCTTGACCACACTGCTAAATTATATGCAATTTAATGCCCCTTTTTGTTTTATTTTGAAACGACCGGTATATAATCACATGCCCAATGATGGACACAATTCTAGAAATAAAAATCAATTTTGAAGGGTGACACACGCCTGTAATACCAGTACTTGGGAGGCTGAAATAGGAAGATCGCAGGTTTGAGGTCAGCCTCAGCAACTTAGTTAAGATTCTGTTTCAAAATAAGAAAATAAGGCTAGGAGTGCAGTTCAGAGGTGGAATGCTCTTGGTTCAATCTCCAGTACAAAAACAAAAGAAGAAAAGAAAAAAAAAATCAATTTTGAGTTTCAGAGCTGTAATGAGAAATGTACAAAGGCAGAGACTAAAATCAGCAAAATCTCTGCTGAGACTAGGTGTCAAATGATTGATTCTCTAAGTGGTCTGAAATGTGACTCAACAAATCCAATATGATCACCAGGGAATATATATCATTATATTATGGAAGGAGGAGCTATTATTTGAGATTCGAGGAAATTAATAAGCACAAGTGAACTTTTTTTCCCAAGGCCAACAGAAAACTTCAAATATATTTCAAAAAAGGCATTCAGGGCCAGGCGTGGTGGCGCACATTTTTAATCCCAGTACTTGAGAGGCTGAGACAGGAGGATCCCAGGTTCGCAGCCAGCCTCAGCTACTAAGTGAGGCCTCCACAACTTAATGAAACCCTGTTTCAAAAATAAAGAATAGCCAGGCGTGGTGGCGCACGCTTGTAATCCCAGCATTCGGGAGGCTGAGACCAGAGGATCCGGGTTTGCGGCCAGCCTCAGCTACCTAGTGAGGCACTCCGCAACTTAGTGAGACTCAGTTTCCAAATAAAGAATAAATAAAAAATAGGGCTAGGGGTATAGCTCGGAGGTAGAATGCCCCTGAGTTCAATCCCCAGTACCGCAA
>PVLC010035251.1:0-15000 GCA_004027655.1 Graphiurus murinus | reverse complement strand
AATAGAAATTGTGAGACACATAGGAAAGAAGAAATAAACCATCTATTATTAAAAGAAAGAGCAGTCAATAGAAGCAGACTCAGAGACAATACTGATGTTGAAAAGACCCGACTGGGACTCTCAAATAACTGTGCTTAATATGATAAAGCACCTAGTGATAAAAGGTGGAGAAGATAAGGAACTGGTGGAGAATTTCAGCAGCGAAATGGAGACTGTTCTAAAAATAGAAAAATTAAAATGCTATAAATGTAAAAAGACGGTGTCAGAGATGGAGAATTCCTTTGGTGATCTTATTAGTTAAGTGGATACAGCTGAGGGAGGGTCGATAAACTTGAATACATGTCAGTAGAAATTACCCAAACTAAAACTCACAGTAGCCGGGTGTGGTGGCGCACGCTTGTAATCCCAGCATTCAGGAGGAGGCTGAGACTGGAGGATCCGGTTCAAGGCCAGCCTCAGCTACCTAGTGAGGCACTCGGCAACTTAGTGAGACCTTGTTTCAAAATAAAGAATTAAAAATAGGGGTGGGGGTATAGCTCGGAGGTAGAATGCCCCTGCGTTCAATCCCCAGTACCGCAAAAATAAATAAATAAATAAATAAATAAATAAATAAATAAATAAATCTCACAGTAAAAAAACACAGAGATCATTCAAGACTTGTGAGATGATTTAAAATGGCCTACTAGGTAGGTATGCATGTATATAATATGTATATAATTTATAATGTGCATAGAATATGCATGTATGTGTGTATGTATGCATGTATATAATATATGTGTATTATATGTATGTGTGTATATAATATGTATAAAATATATAATATCTATGTATGCATATAATATTGAACAGAAAGATGGAAGAGACATATTTGAAGAAACAGAAGATGGGGGAGAAATATTTGAAGGGATCATGGCTAAGAATTTTTCAAAATTAATAAAATACAAAAACCCAAAGATCCAAAGCAGTACAAAGAATCTCAAGCAGAATAAATCAAAACACATATACACACAGACACCATAGTCAAACTGCTGAAAACCTAAAAATGAAAGACACAAACAAACTCTTGAGGGGGAAAGGGAAGAGAGAGAGAAAGAAAAAAACATTATATACAGGAAAACAAACATTAAGAATTCAGCAGAGTTTTTGGAAAAAGTGTTATAAGCCAGAAGAAAATGGATTGACACTTATAAAGTACTAAAAGAAAAAAAAAAAACACCTGTAAATCTAAAATTCTATGCCTAGCAAAAATAACTTTTAGAAATTAAGGTTAAAATAGAGATTTTTTTTCAGACAAACAAAAGCAGGAAGAATGCATTACTATCAGACCTATACTATAAGAAATGTTAATGGAAATTCTTGAGAAATGCAATACCGGATGGAAATTTGGGTCTACACAAAGAAATGAAGTACACTAAAAAGTGTAAAAAATGTAGGTAAGTAGAAGAGACATTTTAAAACTGATTTTTAAGTTGCTTTAAAATATAATGGACTGCCTGAAGCAAAAAAAGTAATAATGTATTCGAGGTTGATAGCATGTGCAGAAGGGAAAAGGATGTCAGCCATAGCATCAAAAATATGAATAAGGAAATGGAAACATACTGCTCAATATATATACTGAGTTTCTCAGACTGTATGTAGAGTACTATAATGTCATCTTTTAAGAGAATGTGATAAGTGAAAGGTATATATTGTAAGCCCTGCAACAATTAGTAAAAAGTAAAAAAAAAAAAGATGTAATAAACAGAGGAGATAAAAATGTCCAACTGGTCTAAAATGAGGCAGGAAAAGGCAAGGGGATGAAACAGCAGGTGTGCCTAAGGGCGCACCACCAGCAAGAGAAAACACTTGGTCTTCCAGCTACTTTCCTCCCGAGCCCACTGGGATATTTACACAAGAGTGCAACACTCTTACGGAGTCACAGCCACTTTGATCGGAACCCAGTATTCTTTGGACTATTTCTTAAGTTCCAGGGCCATTGGTGGGGAAAAAAAAAAAAAAAGGATCTTCTTTCTTCATCTGTTATCTCTTGGCTGCAGAGCATTTCAAGCCCTAAGAGTCTTTACCCAAGGTTATTATTATTATTTTTTTATTTTGCAGTACTGGGGATTGAACGCAGGGGCATTCTACCTCCGAGCTACACCCCCAGCCCTATTTTTTATTCTTTATTTGGAAACAGGGTCTCACTAAGTTTCGGAGTGCCTCGCTAGGTAGCTGAGGCTGGCCTCGAATCTGGATCCTCCGGTCTCAGCCTCCCAAATGCTGGGATTACAAGCGTGCGCCACCACGCCCGGCTTACCAAAGGTTATTGATCGTATCAAAGGTGGATCCGAGTGAAGCCTGCTACCTAAAGGTAGAGATGCTTACCCAGGGAGACATCACCTCGGATCCAGCACCTTCACATCCTCCTTCTCCTCCACGTTTGGCTTCCCAGGACCCCATTAGCTCTGAAATGTAAGATATTTTTAGGATAAAATCAGGTGTCTTTTAAAAGTAAAAGAAGAAAGAAGAAAACACAACTAGCAAAAATCATATAAATAAATATGCATATTAAATACAATGAGACAATGCTCGAATGAAATATAAATATCCTAAACCACCAATTCAAAATAGAAATGGCATATTTGATCCACAAGAAAAGAAATATCCAACTCTAAGCTAGTTACAAAAATACACTTGATATATAAGTAGATAGATTAAAAGGAAAAGAATGCGGAACTATATCACATGAACACTAATCAAAATAAAGCTGGAGTGGCTATGTCAATATCAAACTAAGTAGACCTCAGAACTAAGAACATTACTGGAGGTAAAGAGAAACATCATTAAAAGAAATCCTTAAACCGGGCGTGGTGGCGCACGCTTGTAATCCCAGCATTCGGGAGGCTGAGACGGAGGATCCGGGTTCGCGGCCAGCCTCAGCTACCTAGTGAGGCACTCCGCAACTTAGTGAGACTCGGTTTCAAAATAAAGAGTAAAAAATAGGGCTGGGGGTGTAGCTCGGAGGTAGAATGCCCCTGAGTTCAACCCCCAGTACCGCAAAAAAAAAAAAAAAAAAAGAAATCCTTAATGTGTATGCACTTAACAAAATGTTGGTCTTCACTGACAATTCCCTCCACCAAAGTTGGGTTGCAATAGAAGTATCCAGGCCCTGGAGGATGACTTGCTGTTGGTACAGATGTTTTATCATTTTCGAGCATTTACTATTGTGAGTATAGTTGGTCCTCTAGGAATCTATGTGTTCTAGGTACCAGAGTGACAGCGAATTTAACATAAGAAAGGGCAAACCTTCTCCCACCTTATAGACCTGTTGGTGAGGCCCAGCCCAGGAATCTGATATGGGTCACAGGTATAACTTTAGGTTTATTCATCATCATATTTATGTAGTTGGAAAAGAAAGAATATTTATGTAGTTAGAAAATCAAGAATATTTTAATAATACTTTAAGATAATTGTGGGTATTCTGCTTTGATAGTATCATTCTTTTATCTTTTTTTTTGTTGTTGTTACTGGGGATTGAACCCAGGGACATTCTATCTCCAAGATACACCCCCAGCCTTTTTATTTTTATTTATTTATTTTTTGTAATACTGGGGATTGAACCCAGGGACATTCTATCTCCTAGATACACCCCCCCAGCCCATTTTATTTTTATTTATTTATTTTTTGTAGTACCGGGGATTGAACCCAGGGGCATTCTATCTCTGAGCCACACCCCCAGCCCTATTTTATCCTTCATTTTGAAACAGGTAAGTTGTGGAGAGCCTTACTAAATTGCTGAGGCTGGCCGCTAACCTGGGATCTTCCTGTCTCAGCCTCCCAAGTACTGAGACTACAAGCATGTGCCACCAAGCCCCATGGCTTATTTTTTGTTTTAAAACAGGGTCTTGCTAGGTTGCTAAGAGTCTTGCTGTGTTGCTGAGACTGAACTTGAGAACCTGCAAACCTTCTGTCTCAGCTTCACAAGTACTGGGATTACCGGGCATGTGCCACCACACCTGGCTCTAGTATCACCTTTCTTAAAGGTCAGACATAACACAGAATCTGAAAGCATATCAACAAATATTTTTTTACTGTTACATTAAAATATTGGCCTCTTTTGAACTTTGGATGCATTTTTCCATATATAATTTCATGCATTGGACATTTGGGAAATATTGGTCCACTGAGCTATGCAGATCTGTCCAATGTTGACATATTTCATTATACAACATCACAAATTTACATTTGCTAATATCACCACAGATCTCATCAAATAAGTCTTTCAATATTAAAAGCTGCTAGGCTCATTCTAGCACTTACAAGATCTCCAAATTTCTAATTTTCATTTGAAAACTTGATTTATTTTGTCATCGACAACATTGTCAGTTGTTTCTCTTGAAATTAAAAAATTCCACAGAGCATCTGAAAAACACTCAAATTTGACTAATCATAGATCGACTATCAGTCATTCTCTCAAGTAAATATGTCACTCCAATCCAGCATGGTGGCACGCACCCCTAACCTGTACTTGGGAAGCTGAGACGGGAGGATCACAGGTTCAAGGCCAGCATGTAATAACTTAGTGAGTCCTGTTTCATGATTTTTAAAATGGTATTTCATTAGAAAAGGGGCTCATTCCACTCACTATTGAAACTATCATGCCAGGACTTTTCCCTGAGACAACCATTGTACTTTGGTAAGCAACAGAAGTGCTTTTCATTCAATCACACAGAATATTAAACAGATGTGTTCTTAAGAGTCAAGAGCTAATGAGATTGACGGTCACTGCTTTGTTTAAAACATTCATAAGCGGCATTGATGCTTTACTCTGCATGCGTGTGGCAGTCTAAAATTCAGAGTACTGATAGCTTGTTGTCGCTGCTTTGATCTGTACTAAGCAATTTTATCCACCATTGCTATGGCAACATCAGTACAAATATCTCACAGTAAAAAAGGCAATACCATATCATTATTATTGTGAAAATCATTATGACCTTAGAGGTCCCCTGAGATGTCTCAGAGCATCCCAAGAGCTCCATAACACATCCTGAAATCTGCTCTTCTAACTGAAGAGCTTCTGTGCAGCAAAGGAAACTATCAAGAACCTCAACAGAGAGCCCACAGAGTGGGAGAAATTTTTTGCCAGCTACTCTTCTGATAGAGGACTAATATCTAGAATATATAGGGTACTCAATAAACTCACAGCTAAGAAAACAAATAACCCAACCAAAAAATGGGCAAAGGACCTAAATAGATACTTCACAAAAGAAGAAATACAAATGGCCAATAAATGTATGAGGAAATGTTCCACATCATTAGCAATCAGAGAGATGCAAATCAAAACTACCTTGAGATTTCACCTAACCCCAATCAGAATGGCAATCATCAAAAACACAAACAACAACAAATGCTGGTGAGGGTGTGGAGAAGTGGGAACCCTAATACATTGTTGGTGGGATTGCAAATTAGGGCAACCACTTTGGAAAACAATATGGAGGATCTTCAGACGAATGGGAATGAACCTACCATATGATCCAGCAATACCACTTCTGGGTATCTACCCAAAAGAATGAATTTTGAAATCTGACATTTGGTTCATTTGCATGAGTGATTCCGTCTGCCTGAAATGCCCATCCCTCTTCCTCTACTTAGGAAAACACAGCCCTTCTTTCAGCCCCTGTTCAAACTACACTAGACTCAGTGCCTCCCTCCTGGGCCAGGGCTGGAGCTGACCTTTGAGGAAGGCCGGTGAGCAGAGCCCAGAGTCCTGGGGGTGCAGGCTGGGTACATGGGCACAGGTGGATGTGTTTCTGGGGCCCATAACTGAAAGCAGGAAACAGATATTTGGATAAACCACAGTTCAAGGGGGACGGGAACAAGACTGTGACCAGGAGACAAGGCCAAGTATCAGGTCAAAATGGTGGGGATCAAGTGGGAAGAACTGACCAGAGGGGAAGTTGCTAGGTGTATTCAGCAGAAATACACTGTGAAATCTGTGATTTCTTGAGAACATGGACATAGCTCTAAAGCTTTTTGAAAAAGCATAAAACCAGGAGGTATAAGTTGCAGAATATCTAAAACATCTTTTGATCAAAAATACAAGGTCAGCCGGGCGTGGTGGCGCACGCTTGTAATCCCAGTACTTGGGAGGCTGAAACTGGAGGATCCGGGTTCATGGCCAGCCTTAGCTACTTAGTGAGGCCCTCCACAACTTAGTGAGACCCTTATTTCAAAATAAACAATAAAAAATAGGGCTCAGAGGTAAAATGCTCCTGAGTTCAATCCCTAGTACCAAAAAAACAAAAAAAAAAAGACAAGGTGAAGTTGAGCATAGTGAAGCATGCCTGTAATCTCGGTACTTGGGAGGCTGAGACAAGAGGATCACAGGTTTGAGGCCAGCCTCAGCAACTTAGTGAGACCCTCAGCAACTTAACGAGACCATGTTTCAAAAAGAAATAAAAAGGGCTGTAGGAGTAGCTTAAAGATAGAATGTCTCTGGATTCAATCCCTAGTACCAAAAAACAAGATACGCCAAGAGCATAATGTTTGAGCAAGTAGGGTTAAGGTTTTACCAAGGGGTATATTGTTTCTCTACCACATGCTGATTATTGTCCATGGGGTTCCCCTACAGAGTAATAACATAATGAGAAAAAAACCACATATTGAGTTGTCCTTCCATATCTGTGAGGGATCAATTTTAGGACCCCTGAGGATACCAAAATCAGCCAAGTCCCGTCTATAAAATGGTGTAGCACTTGCATATAACCTATGCACACCTTCGTACATACTTTAAATCATCTCCAGATTACTTACAATACCCAACATAATACAAGTATTACGTAAATAATTACTATAGCATATTGTTTTTTGGAATAACAACAGGAAAACGCCCATACATATTCAGGACCGGCACAATTATTATTTTTTTTTTCTGATACTGTCAATCCAAGGTTGACTGAATCCGAGGATGCAGAACCCACAGATATGGAGGGAGGGCTGGGTACGAAGCTGACGATAAATGCTATTTCGTTGGCTCCCATCTTGGGGGAAATGCAGAGAATGATTACAACGGAGAGAACGGAGCTGTGGCATCGGGAAATTACGGAGTTACGTGCACTACACACACAGGTGAATTGAGACGACGTAATTACGGGAGGGCTTCTGGGTGCGCCTGTTGTGTCTGCCCCTGACATTTGCTGTAGTCAGTGTGGGTTGAAGGTAGGATGTGGTCCCAGAGCTGTGTAGCTTGCCGTCCAGATGAGACCCTGGAAGAAGGCGCGGCTGAAGCTAACTTCTGGAGCAGTTAACTGAGAAAACTGCCTCCGCTGTGTTTTCTGTACTTCCTATGAGCCCACAGGGTTATGAGGGCATTGCTGTGGGCCATCAATTAAGAGAGGGCCGAAGGGGTTAAGGAGTGGGGTGTGTGTGTGTGTGTGTGTGTGTGTGTGTGTGTGTGTGTGTGTGTGTGCGCATTTTACTGGGGATTGAACCCAGGGGCATTCTACCTCTGAGCTACGCCCTGAGCCCTATTTTATTTTCATTTTGAAAGAGGGTCTCACTAAGTTGACGAGGGCCTCACTATTTGCGTAGGTTCTCTTTGAACCTTATGATCCTCCAGTCTCAGCCTCCCAAGTACTGGGATTATAGGTGTGAGACACCATCCCTGACTCTAAGGGTTTTAAATAGTTGCTTCAAATACTTGATAAAAATCTGAATACAGAGGTAATGGAGGCTCTTGTTGACACAGTCATGGGAATCGGAGGCTTTACCTTCTAAGTATGTCAGTTTAGGACAAGGGTCAACTATGGTAGGGTTCAACACCTAGACCCAGAAAGGCCCCCAAGGCTGGGCGTAGTTCACAGAAATACACTATATCAAATCTGTTAACCCATCTCTTGTACCTAACATAGATGTATGCTTACAACGCACGAATAAAAATAAATAAATAAATAAATAAATAAAATAAAATTAATTGAAAGCTAAAAAAAAAAAATCTGTTAATCCTTGAGAACATGGACATATCTCTAAAACTTTTTGGAAAAACATAAAACCAGGAGGTAAAAATTGCAGAATAATCTCCGTTCTTTTGACCCAAACTACAAGCTGAGCCAAGAGCACATGCAATTGAAAATTAGGCAGAAAGAAGAAGAGCCAGCAGAAGGCAACCGGAAAGAATTCAAACATGGCAGAACATGATGGCGTACTGGCCCTGTGCTCATTTCCTTAGTGGCATAAAACAACAGAAATGTGTTCTTTCATGCTTCTGGAAGTTAGAAGTCCAGAAGCAAGGTGTCACTAAAGCTTATTCCTTCTGGAGGACTCTGAAGTAGAGTCTAGCCCGTACCTTTCTCTTAGTTTCTCAAGTTTCCTGCAATCTTTGTGTGTGTGTGTGTGTGTGTGTGTGTGTGTGTGTGTGTGTGTGTGGTACTGGGGATTGAACTCAGGGACATTCTACCTCCGAGCTACACCCCCAGCCCTATTTTTCATTCTTTATTTTGAAACAAGGTCTCACTAAGTTGCGGAGTGCCTCACTAGGTTGCTGAGGCTGGCCTCGAACCCGGATCCTCCGGTCTCAGCCTCCCAAATGCTAGGATTACAAGCGTGCACCACCACGCCCGGCTTATTTCCTGCAATCTTGACTTGTAGACGCCTCACTCCAATCATTATACGGTGAACTCCTTGGGTGTGTCTCTCCTTGTCTCTTCCTCTTATAAAGGCCCTGCTCATGTTGGATTAGGAACAATTCTAATGACCTCATCTCATAATGATTACATCTGCAAAGACCCTATTTCCAAATAAGGCCACATTCGCATATAGCTGTTGCATATCTTTGGGTGGGGGTAGGGGACACCATTCAACTCCTCACAAGCCCTAACCACAGGCAACGATTAATTCAGCCAGTGCATGGAGCTCAGCCGGGATCCAACAGAGCAGCCCTTAATACGCCAGAGTGTGGGTGGGTCACACTCCGGAGCAAAGCAGGGCGCCTAGGTAGAGATGGAGCCAGCAGCGGGGCTATTTCTGAGGTAAGTCCCTTCCTCAGGTCTACTAAAAACCCCACTGGCATGGGTCTAAGTTTGCAGGTGGCAGGCAAGGGGTCCCAGGTATGAGGAGAGCAGAGCTGGGGTGGGGTGAAGGGCAATAGGAGGACAGAGATGCAGGCAAGGCTGACAGCGACCCCTAGTGATGACCTCCTGGGGGGGGATCATCCTTGCTAAGCCCACGTGTGGCCTGTAAAACTGGAACAGATTCTACCCACACTCGACGGCACGTGGTCACCCTCTGGGATGACTCTCTGGTCTCAGCACATCCTCCTCTATCAGGAATGAGAAGCACGGAGAAGGCTGTGGTCCAGCGCCCTCTGAAGTCATTGGCAACCACAACGGAAGTAGCTGGGGGGTCGACAGTAAAGTTAGGGGCTAGAATTATTCAAGCTCTTAAAATGGGATAATAAGGTAACTTTCCTCCTCCTGGTATGAGCTCATTTAGTTGTAAAGATCTTAATAAATTCAGGCTGATTAACTCCAACCTTGTGGGGGAAGGTTATTCAGTGTTGTGGAATTAATTTTAAACAGAAGCCAAAAAAGAAATAGTGAGAAGAAAAGCTCTCATGCAGAATAAAGAGGAGGGAGGTGCGGGTGCAGTAAGTCAGAGTTGGGAACCACCTGCCAGAGAGTGGGTCTAGGTTTGCTTCTGAGCTCACACCATGGCATTTGATGCATAAGTCGCTTTCTCAAACTTGATGGATTCCCCAGGCAACTCCCCAGCCTGGGACCAGCTTGACGTATACCCAGCCCGGGGCTGAAGGTAAAGTGTGGACCCCTTAGGGGTCTGCAGGGTCTTGATTAGTCCCCACCTGTTTTTCCTAAGCCCTGGTGTTCTCTTGCCCCTGAAGTGGTTTCTGAATCCTGCCCCCACTGTGCCCAGGAGCTGGACAGCCGTGGCTTTGCATCCTAACTCCTTTACTTAAAAGTTGCCTGAATTTGGACATGTTGATCTCTTTGGACTTCAGTTTTGCTAACATGGGAGAGAAGCCTTACCAGGAGGATGAGATACACGTGATGTGCTTAGCCCAGTCTGGAGCATGCCAGCTGTGACTGCCGTTGTTGTTTGGGGTTTGGAGTCTGCTTTCTGGGGCTCCCTACCTCTGTGGCCCCGATGAGCTCTGACTAAGATGCACCTTCTGGCTCTTCCCATGTCAACCTCTCTGGTCACCTGCTTGAGTGGCCATCCTGACCCTGACTCACAAGCTTGCCTGAGCAATCTGAAGAGGAGTCCATTCTTCCAAACAGCGTATATGACAGGCATTATACCTAAATCTCAGGGCCGCTTTCCAACCTCTGCCTTTAAAAAAAGGAGTGGGAGCCAGGTATGACAGCGCATGCTTGTAATCTCAGTACTTGGGAGTCTGAGACAGGAGGATTGAAGGTTTGAGGACAGCCTCAGCGACTTAGGGAGGCCCTCCACAGCTTAGCGAGACCCCGTTTCAAAATAAAAAAAATAAAATAGTGCTGGGGGTGTAGTTCAGAAGTAGAATGCCCCTGGATTCAATTTACCACAAAGAAAGAAAATAGGAATGGGGGAAATTTAGAGAGGTTTACTAGCTTGTATTTGAGGGCTAATTATCTACACCTATAACCAGGCCCCTATGATTTCTAACCAATTTGAGAGATCAAAATAAGCACTATTAAGCTGGGCATGGTGGCGCACGCTTGTAATCCTAGCATTCGGGAGGCTGAGACCGCAGGATCCGGGTTCGCGGCCAGCCTCAGCTACCTAGTGAGGCACTCCGCAACTTAGTGAGACTCGGTTTCAAAATAAAGAATAAAAAATAGGGCTGGGGGTATAGCTCGGAGGTAGAATGCCCCTGAGTTCAACTCCTAGTACCGCAAAAAAAAAAAAAAAAAAATAAGCACTATTGAAATAGTTTTCCCTGTTACCCAAAATTCAGGGCTCACCCAGAAGGCTGCACTGGAGAGCATGGCTCTAACCAGAGGTGGAAAGAGAAAACTTTCTGCTCCTTCTCACTGAGTTTAATGGACTGATCCAGACAGAGCTGCCACCCAGCAGAGGCAGGCTCCCTGTTTGGGGTGGAGAGGGAGTGGGGTGTGCAGAGTTCTGCCCATGAACTCACCACCTGGGAGGAAACGTGTGCAGGGCTTGAGGTCTAGCCAGAGACAGGGAGCCCACAGCTGGGGCCACTCAGCACTCAGGGTCATTCCACCACGGACCCACCTGGGCAAGGGACACACGCCAGCCAGATGCTCTGCGCTGACCAGCTGAGCTGCCTTGACCCTCAGAGCAGCAGAGGCCTGGCTGGCCGGTCACTCTCTGCCTCTGAACGCCTGTCAGATTGAAAACTCACATTTCGGCTCAGAGTCCAAGCTCTGGCATCCTACAGCCGGTGGGGCAGGCAGGCTTAGCGCTCTGGGACAGGAAGTGGGGAGGGGGGTGGGTGTGTTCCTTCACTCCTCTCCTCCCTACTCTGGAGTAAGGAGAGGCAGGTTCTACCTCTGAGACCCCTTCTTCTCCTTCTGCCTCAGACTCTAGACTATCGTCCCCCCCTCCGCCGGACCCCCACCTGCGAGGACCCAATGGAGACGATAATCACGCGTTGCTGGTTCAAGCTTCTTTTATTGTTCATTGTTTTCTCCTCCCCTGCTTCTCTCTCTCTCTCTCCCCGTCTCTCTCTCTCTCTCTCTCTCTCTCTCTCTCTCTCTCTCTCTCTCTCTGTCTTTCTCTGTTTCCCTCACTCTCTCTCTCTCTGTCTCTCTCTCTCTGGGACCGAGGACGCTACTTATCAACCCAAGCAGTAACTCCTGGGGCGAGAAGGGGAGCAGTCTTAAAGCCAATCAGGGCTTGAGCTATGAGGTGCCTGCGTACAACTCTCACCTGGGAGCATTCTCGGGCCACGAGCTCTGGCGTGCTGGTGCATGCGCTCTAGCGTGGCGCAGCCCTAGGATGTTACCACCTGCAGCTGCTCCTGGCACTCTGCCAGGCGCCATCTTGGGGCGAGGTCTCTCCGGGCCCGCCGGGCTAACACCCCAACACCAGACCTGGGTCCTTCAGTCCCCTCCCCAATACCACCTCTCCATGGCAGGCAGGCCTGGACAAATGCAAGCAAAGGTGGAACAGGACAGCGAGGAAGGTGGACAGAGACTGACCAGAACTCCCAAATCCTGTGACCCAGAGAACCTCAAGGCCACCTGGCCCTACCTCCCGATCACAGATATTTCTTGGATTTCCATTTTCTCCCATTGCATGCCATCCTCGTCTTTCCTGAGCCTCTTCTATTGCCTCCAAAGCTGCAGGACTGCTGCCTGTGGTCATTTCAGCCGCGCCCTGATCAAAGACACCAGGCCAGGTGGCGGGGCTGCCATCCAGCCACACCAGGCTGGCGGGACAACGAGCCCTGTGTCGGCTGAGGAAGGGCCTCCACTTTCTCTTTGTCTCCCCACTGGAGGCGCCTATTCAATTCACATCACGGGGTGCACATCAGGGCCTGCCGACTGGTCACTCTGCATCCAGCCTCCTGTCCCTCACGCCGCCCACCCCGTCTGCTGCCCCCCCCCCAGACCCATTCTTCACACAGCAGAGTGGGCTTTTGCAAAGTGTTCGTCTCTGTCGCTCCTCTGCATAAAAATCTGTTAAGAACTTCTCATTGAAATGTGGTGTATATATACACACAGAATGGAGTTTTATTCAGCCATAAAGAAGAATAAAATTACATCATTTGCAGGAAAATGGAGAGAACTGGAGACCATCATTTTGAATTAAATAAGTCAGACTCAGAAATGCACTGGATTTTTTTTTTCCTCATATGTGAAAGATGGAAGAAAAGGGATGCTTGAAGGTAGGGTGACCCATGGGGGTGAAGGGAGAGGGCGGGGAGTAACACTGATCAAATTGTCTTTTTCTGTGTGAATATGCGCAATGAAACCCACCATTCTAATTGTAATGCACCAATAAAAAAAAAAAAATCCTCATTGCCCTCAGCACCGAGCGAGTCTGAACTCTTTTTGAATGTCGTATAAAGCTCCCATACTGCCCCCCACCCCCCCCCCCCCCACACACACACACTCTTGCTCAAGCTGAGCTGAACTTACAGCGTTTCCTCTCCAATGTGCCGGATGCCGCTCTCCTTCTTCTCTATCCCGGCATTCGCACATGTGGTTGTCTCCGTCAGAAATGCATTTGCAGCCGGGGTGGTGGCGCACGCTTGTGATCCCAGCATTTGGGAGGCTGAGACTGGAGGATCCAGGTTCGAGGCCAGCCTCAGCTACCTAGTGAGGCACTCCGCAACTTAGTGAGACCCTGTTTCAAAGTAAAGAATAAAAAATAGGGCTGGGCATATAGCTCGGAGGTAGAACGCCCCTGAGTTCAATCCCCAGTACCGCAAAAACAAAAACAAAAAAGGCCTTTTCCTCCACATCCCTCTGCTCAGATAACTATTATCCACCCCCCAAATCTCAGCTGATATGCTCCTTTCTCAAGAGGCCTTGCCCTGACAAGGTTAGTGTGGATTTTTAAAAACCCACATGGGTCAGTGTTGTTGTTACTGTCTTAACCAAGGCATAGGATCCATTAGCATTCAGGAAACTAACTTGTTGAGTGGCACTAAGCATTTCTTAAAATATGAAATTGAGCCGGGCATGGTGGTGCACACTTGTAATCCCAGTACTTGGGAGGAGGCTGAGATGGGAGAATTGCAGGTTTGAGGCCAGCCTCAGCAACATAGCAAGGCCCTCGGCAACTTGGCAAGATTCTGTTTCAAAATAAAATAGAGCGGGGGTATAACTCAGAGGTACAAGCCTCCTGGGTTCAATCCCAAGTGTAACACACACAGACACACACACACACACACACACACACACACACATACACAGAGTAAACCTTGCTTTGGCAAAGCTGGAGCTGTTGAAATCGTGTGTGTGTGTGTGTATGCTCACGCACGTGCCCTCACATGCACCTAAATTGTGATATAAAGCATGTTTCTTACTGTTGATCCAAAACTTTGGAAAACCATAGCCACAAGTGTCCCTGCTGCCCAGCCAGGCTGAGAATCATTGCTTTAGTTTTCCAGAGCTTCCAGAGCCAGGGGGTGTTGATTAAAGTTACTGGTCAGAAGGACAGGAAGGGAGGCGCGTGCTAGCACTCCCCACGGGAGCTGTCACCGGTCTGTGTGGCCATGCCCACATTGCGTTTCTCAGTCTTCTTCCTAGCCAGATAATCACCGCCCCGAGTTTCCCACCCCACACCCCTTCTACGCTCAGCTTACAGGAATCGGAGGCTACGAGGGGCCCAGGTGTGTGCCCACGGGCTGGTGGCTGTCTTGCAGTTACATCACAAGGCAACTGCCTTCCAAAACCAGGTGACAGAAGCTCCTGGTAGCAGCCAAATCTCATTAGACCCCAGCCAGGAAACTCTGGTGGGATCTAGTCTTGGCAGGTGGCGTGTGCCTGGCTCTCAGGTCCCCCATCGTAGCCTGTGGCTGGGAAGAAGTCTTGGGGAGCCAACCTCATGTGTACCTTGCTTCAGATCCAGGTCCATTGGCTCCCAGAGAAACAGCACTTAGCTGACTTCCATAAACAAGGACATCCGTCTCTGTCAGCCCTAATGAACCGCATTTGTCAGACAGGAACCAGGGAGCAGCTGTGTTGGAGGGAGACAAATCACTTAATCCAAGGCTCCTGATGTGGCGGCCCCTGGCGCAGCGGAGATCATGGCTTTTAACTAGGGGGGAGAGGGAGGACCCGCGTGGGGGAGAGCTGGCCGCCCTCGGCTGCTCCTGCCGGGAGGGAGCGTGCAAGCTGGCAGCTCCAGAGTGTGTGTGTTGGCTGGCACTTCTCTCCCGGAGGCTGCACCTGCTTCTGGGGCAGACGCCTGGGCAGGAAGACAGAGGCGGGGGTGGCAGCCTCTGTTCCTCGCATGATGCAGGCCCAGGAAAAGTGACTGCGTTTCAGAGTCATCTCTTCCGATCCCACCAGCTTGCTCCCTTTTAAGGGTGTTTAGGAAAGAGTC
>PVLC010035250.1:0-16343 GCA_004027655.1 Graphiurus murinus | reverse complement strand
CCCCACTGAATTAGAATTTGTATAAATTCTGACACATGTCCAGGCTGACATGTCTGTAGTGATAAGTAGATCAAATGTAGCTGACTTAGGAAAGCAAATTTTTCCTACCATTTTATCCTAGCATTATGAAAATTACTGTTTTACATATAAAATAGAAGTTATGAGTTGTTCTCTGGAAAAGAATTAGGATCGCATTCAGAAACATTTTACTTGTCTTTTACACGGTTCATGTATCTGAAAGTATTAAAAGTGTATTTCTTTAAAAGAAAGTCTATGTTACCATTTTATATTGGCTTTTTCCATTTTAGTTTTCCAATTTAGTGAAGTTTCCTGTCCTGTCCAACTTCTGTCCAGGTTTTAAATACAGCAGGTTAATGTAATCACACAATTTAGAGCCTATTAACAGAATCTTTTTGTTATTTTCTATAAATAATGGTAGCAGATCTATAGATTACTTACCCCCAATACGGGGTTGTACTCTACCAGTGGATTGGGGATACATCTCAATGGTAGAATGCCCCTGGGTTCAATTCCCAGTACTGGGGGCAGGGGAGAGAAATAGCAAGCAAAGTTAACAGTTACAGATGTCTCTGAAAAATCAAGAGATACTCATAGTTAATACGAGATAAAGCATATTATAAATGGAATTTATAATATGAGAGCAATTTCAGTGGATTTTAGACTTGGGAATATTTTTCCCTATTTAAATTAAGTCGTATGATCTGTCCTAACACCAAGCACTATCATCTCTGTCCATCCACACACAGGTACTATCCCTTTAACTGAGTAAGTTTTAAACTTTTCTCATGTGTCCGTATTGCATGGAAAGTCATTTACAAGACACACGTACCTGGCCCTGCTACTGATCTGTTGGATTAGAGTCAGAATGTGGTAGGGCGAGTGTATTTCAGGGGAAAGTTCCTTAGGGGAGTTTAGTGCCCAGCCTTATAGATTCAAAACCATTGCTTTAATCAAACCAAACAGGTAGATGACAAACTTGTTTGCATACGTTGTGTAATGAGACAGACTTAGCAGTAGGAATTCCTTTGAGTCTGGGGTCAATAGTGATATCGATTTATAAAAACTTTGAAATGTAGTACACGTTGAGTATTCCTTATCTGTAACATTGGAACCAGAGTGTTTTGGTTTTAGAATTTTTTTTTTTTTTTTAATTACGGGATATTTGCATAGATTTTTGCCAGTTGAGCACATACCAAATAAAAAATCTGCAATCTGAAGTGCTTTGAAATTGGAAGCGTTTTAAGTGCTGTTTCAGATTTCAGAGCATTTTGATTTTCGGGTTAGGAATGTGCAACCTGTACTTCTTCCCAGTTCCTTGGATTAGGCTTTCTTCACGTAACACCTTAAGGTGGGGTTGACCTTGCCTACAGAGGCCTGCAGCGGTGCTTGAAGACTTCACCGTAGTTCTCAGTCTCGTGGCTGTGTGGTTGGGTGTTAAGTTAGGAAGTTTGCTTAGGAGGATTTTGTCGCTCTCTTTTAGTAAATCCTTTATGTTTTAATATTTCTAGATACAAATTTACCATGACTATATGAATTGAGTTGCTTTTTGACTACTTCATTTAAAAATAGTGCATTTCAAGATGTTCTTTCTCTAAGAAGTCTTGGATCAACATAGAAAGGGGTAGAGTAGAGAAAAATTTGATTAGTCAGAGACCATTCTCAATTGAATCTTCTTAAAGTAGCATTGCTAGGCTTTATCTGTGAGAAATTAGAGTACAAATGACTGAATTTTAAGTTTCATTGTACTTGAAGTTATTTGACTCTTAATGCTGAAATATAGCCTTCAGATTAATTTAAGTACAAGTTAGCTATTAAGTTAATGGTAAACCAAGTGCCAGCCATTCCAAAAGGAATAATTAACAAGGAAATAAGTTACTCTTAATAACTGTTTTCTAATAAGGCATCATTATTTAAGATTTATATTAATTACCAGTTAGGATTGGATTAAAGAAGAAAGGGGCTGGAATTTTTACATATTTTACATTTTGCATTCAGATTAACCCATCCTTTGAAATGTTCAGTTCTTTAATCAATGTTCGTAGTTTAATGTTGAAATTTTCTGTTAATGTGAGATCAGTGTTCTTAATAAATGTTGACCACACTTATAAATGCAACTTACACTGAATTAATACTATTTTGAAACATGTTTCAGATATACCAGTATATCCAGAGTCGCTTTTATCGGTCTCCAGAGGTGCTACTGGGAATGCCTTACGACCTTGCTATCGACATGTGGTCCCTTGGGTGTATTTTGGTTGAAATGCACACTGGAGAACCTCTGTTCAGTGGTGCCAACGAGGTACATGATGTATTGCTCTAACAGTTATGATTCTGTTTCTGTCCGTGACAGTGTAATCTGAAAGCTGTTTTCAGGGGAAGATGCTTTTTTGCCAGTAGAGTAGTCCTCCATTTATTCATGCTTGTCAGTTATCATATAATGATGATGAGTTTAGAGTTATGAAATGTTAATTATTTTAATCTGCTAGTGAAAGAGAACCATGACATAGACTTAGAAAATGGTATTTGGCATATGTTCCACAGATTTTAAGTATAATAGCAAACCGTAATATGATAGTGAAGGAATGAGGGCTGCCCTGAAAAACAGGGTAAACATTGCTATAAACGTTGGTATTATGATAAAGAATTAAAGATTACTGACCAGCAACACTGATAGATACACTGTCTGAATAATTGAGAGTCAACTTAGAACAGAAACTGCAGGTCCACAGTACATGGGTTTTCAGTCTGGTCATGGGAGATTTTTTGCAAGTTAGAAGAAGTGGCTGAGAGGGAAAGGGAGAGGCCCAGGACTCCTGCAGTCTGAGGAATTGAGCTTTCATTTGTTTTAAACTATCCACTTGTGGAGTTTTGTGTTTTAAAGAAAAGTTGATCACTGTGGATTGATCTTGGTCACACTATTCACTTATAAATGCAAAAATAACGGCCAAGGACATTAAATGACTTGTGCTGCATTATACAGTTGTTAACAGGCAATGTCAGAAACTTTCCCCTTCCATCCTTCTTTTTATTTTATTTCAACTTCAGCTAGTTTGCTACTCTTTGACAGCAAGGGCCATAGTACTGATGTTGTTTTAGTGTACATGACTCTACTCTGTGAGTTAGTAACTCTCGGGCTTAAGCAACAGGATCACCTGAAACCTCAGTGGCTTCCATCTCCCTCATTGTCAGAGCCAGAGGCCTTTGAATGACTCACACATCCCTACTCCCTTTGATGCAGGTCATCTCTGTAACGCCTCTTCTACTTCCCTCCCCCTCCACCTGGTCCAACACACAGCCTTCCGTGTGATCCTGTGCAAACACCTGCCACGGGCCCACACCAGGCCTTGACATTTGCTCCTTCCCGTTCCCACATGCTCTTTGCAGATAGCATTTCGCCCCTCCCTCACTGACCGGAAGCCTCCCTCACTGTGCCCTGATGCCGCCCTCTCAGTGAAACCTCGAAGTACCCTGCTCCAAATTGCAGTATCCCTTCTGCTCGTTCCCTGTTAATTTCCCCCATACTTCTTAGGCATCATTTGATAGCATGTGTTTAATTTCATATGAGCCCTTTGTATCTGCGGGTCCTACATCCTCAGAGTCAGCCAACTGTGGGTCAAAAATACTTGGGGGGAGAAGATTGGGTCTGTACTGAACATGTACAGGCTTTTATCTCTTATCATGATTCCCTAAACAATATACTGTATAAACTATTTTCATAGCATTTAGATTGTATTAAGAATTACAAATAACCTAGAGATGCCTTAAAGTATATGGGAGGTTATGCGTAGGTCATGTGCGGATGCCATGTCGTTACGTACGGGATCTCAGCACCCACACATTCCACGAGGGGATCGTCCTTTCCTCAGCCAGTCTCCCAAGGGTAGCGAAGGATGACTGTATTGGTTTACTGTTAGTTTTCCCCAACATAATATAAACTTTTTTTTTTTTTAAACAGACTTCTGTCTGTTTACTGCTACATTCTATTACTAAGCCTGGTTTCTAGAATGTAGTAGACACTCGATATTTGGTAAATGAGTCTGCACTTTAGAAAACAATACTTTTATGAGATCTACATTTTATTAAGCCTGTGAGACTCTTATTGGTTATTTAAAACTCTCCAAAAACTGAAACTTCAAAGCTTCCTCCCATGCTTTCTTATTGTCCATTGTATCCAGGGCCATCTGATACAGTGTAGAGCTGTGTGTTTGCTAACTGCCTGGCTTCCTGCTCCTGAATGTTTGGCATCAGGGAGGGTAGGGGCTGCTTATTTTTGGGTGGTTACTGAATGCTCAGTGCCTGCAGGAGTGCCTAGCGCATAAGATGCTCCTTTTATTTATAAATGAATTGATGGGCCAGGAGTAGGATGTATTGTAGTGATTACAGGTTTTATTTTTGTTTTTATTACAGGTAGATCAGATGAATAAAATAGTGGAAGTTCTGGGTATTCCACCAGCTCATATTCTTGACCAAGCACCAAAAGCAAGAAAGTTCTTTGAGAAGTTGCCAGATGGCACTTGGAACTTAAAGAAGACCAAAGATGGAAAACGGGTAAAATTGGGCCTCAGCTTTTGTGGGGCTTTCTTCCTTTTTCCCTCCCCTCCACTTTCCTCTGTCATTTTATAAGCTTCTTTTGAACTTACTTGAAATCGCGTTATATTGAACATTTCCATTTATTTGTAGATATTTTGTTCAAAGCTGAATATAATTTGATCTGAGCTAACTCTGGGCCAGCGCTTGTTTAATGGAGTTCTCTTGCCGGGCATGGTAGCTCATGCCTTTTAATCCCAGTACTTGGGAAGCTGAGGCAGGAAGATCGAAGATTCAGAGCCAGCCTCAGCAACTTAGCAAGACCCTGTTTCAAAACAAAAAATAAAAAGGGCTGGGGTGTAGCTCAGAGATAGAATACTCCTGGGTTCACTCCCCGGAACCCCTTAAAACAAAACAAAAACCTGTATGCATTTGGAGACCCATGACCAGATCACCATGCTTCGTTTCAGTACTAGAATTGATGTTTGACCTTTGCTTTCAACAGCTTGGTCATGTAGTAAAGTCAGTTAACAGTACCACAGCTGTGAGGAGAAGTCATAATTGCAGGAAATGATTTTTTCTTGTTGTTAATTTGTGAAATATGTGAGACAATTTGGGGCTTAAAGCAATTTGTGATTTTTCAAGGATGTGAACTGACTACTTTGATAGATTTCAGATTTCTAGTTTAGTGACTTGAATAGCAAGAATTTCACCTTTTCAAAATCTCTAAAAGTGAGGCTTTAAAAATGTTATTTTATTTTAATAATTTTCTTCTATCCGAGGACTTTTTCCAGATACTCAGTATACATCATTTTAGTAAACAGTGGCAGTTTTACATCTTGATTTATACTTTTCTATATCTGTAATTGTCATATATTGTGCAGTCTTAAGTTTGGTCCTAGTATTGAATGAATATAATGGATAAATGTGTGACAGGATATGGATATGTGCCTCAGTCACCTGGTGATTGTAGTTTTGTATTTAGCATTGAGGGGATTGTATTTTTGCTCTGGTATTTTGTCCTTGTGTTTTAGTGGTGCTGCCACCAGGTGTCATTTTCAGTGAACTGAAGATGATGGTTGTTCCCTTTAATTCACTTCCACTGAGCTGTGGAGTCTTAACTTTAATATGAAATGATTCTTTGGGATACTTTAAGAAGTAAATGTAGTTATTTCTTCCTCGGTTGACTTGTAACCTACTGTATTCCACTTTATTCTCTACAATTGCAGGCAGTGCAGTCTCCATGTGCTCACCTATGCCTGCTCCCCTCAAGGAAGGGGTAGAAACCACCAAGCAGACATCTTGAGTCCCTCTGTACCTTTAGCCACGTAGCTTGGCATTCATCACCCGTTTTCCTGTTGACCCAAAACATAGTCCGAGAATCCTTAGTTGTGCCAGGATTCAAGGTAGCACCTCCAGTTGGATTAGCATGGAGTATATGAACTCCCTTCATGTATGTCTTCTTCATTGTGGATTTTTTTTTCCCTAAGTAGAACCTTTATCCCATTCCATTGCCTACATTTCTGCTTTATTGTAATGACAGTTAAATAACTTTGGGGTGGGTTACCTATCATTTCCCCAAAACTTTTCTATTATTATTAATTGTTTGGTGGGTATTTCAGAATGAGTAGATCAATCTTTTCCTTTTTTAATTTGGAAGTATCTTAACTTATATTTAATGTGTATTCTAATATGTTATGGGATTTCTCTTAGTTGAACTTAGCAGTTGCAAGAAAAAAAATTTGCAACAAAAAATGGAATCCATAACCAAATGATTACATTACAAAGGATATGCTAGGGATTTTTTACAAGATACAAATAGACATACATTGACTATATTTGTGTAGTTACTTTGCTTAGTGATTTCATTTTTCTTTTAACTTCTTATGTTTAAAAAGCCCATATTAGCCGGGCGTGGTGGTGCATGCTTATAATCCCAGCATTTGGGAGGCTGAGACTGGAAGATCCAGGTTCTCGGCCAGCCTCAGCTACCTAGAGAGGCACTCTGCAATTTAGTGAGACCCTGTTTCAAAATAAAGAACAAAAAATAGGGCTGGGGTAAAGTTCGGAGGTAGAATGCCCCTGGGTTCAATCCCCAGTACCACAAAATAAATAAATAAACAAACAAACAAATAAATAATAAAAAGCCCATATTAGAGTATTCCATTAATGAAATCCATACCTACTATATTTTCTTTTTTTCGTCTACAAGGAAGATGAAGTCTAACTTTGAATGATGCTGTTTTGTGGAAGTATACTTTATATATAATACACAGAAGTGTTAAATTTGGTAACACATTTGTTACATACACATAAGTGTTGATTTTTACACAAGGCAATGGAATATTTTCACCACCCCCCAAACTTCTTCGTGACCCTTTTTTTGTCATCTCACTTCTGATTCTGTCATCAGAGGTTAGTTAGTTTGATGAACAGACTTCATATACATTATAATTGTACAGTGTTTATTATTTTGTTTTGTTTTGTTTTTTTAACCAAATATTGTTTGGGTGGATTCATTCATGTTGTATGTCTCCGGGCTTCTTTCATTTTTACTGCTTCATAGTATTTCATTGAACGGCCACCGTGATCTATGTATATTCACTTGTCGCGGGGCTTTCGGGTTGTTTCTGATTTGGGACTGTTGTGAACGAGGCTACTGGGGACGTTGTGTGCACGTCTTGTGCACGTGCACTTCAGTGCTCTTGGTGGCACTGCCTAAGACGAGAATTGCACAGGGCGTGTGCATGTATATATGCTTACCTTCATAAGAAAATGTTGAATAGTTCTGCAAAATTGTTATATCATTTTAAATTTCTATGATATATGAGAGTTCAGTTGCATGACATCTATCATTTGATATTTTTTGGATTTTAGCAGTAGGTAGTGGCTTATATTTGCATTCATGACTAATGATACTGACTACCTTTTCAGGTACTTTTATATACTTTTGTGACAGGTCTTTTCAGTCTTTTGCCCATTTGTTACTGGGTTAATTCTTCAGTTATAGGCGTTCCTTACATATATACTGGGCATACAACTATTGTGTCAATTTTTTTCCCACATTATGGCTTGCTTGTTCCTTTTTTAAATATATCTTTTTAAATTTTTTTATTGGTTCATTGCAATCATACATCTTTGTTAGGTACAAGCTGGTAAAGGCGTACATGCACACATTTCTCATTTAACCGGAAATGTTAGTATTTGTCATATTTTTAAAAATATGAGGTTGTGTTGAGATTCTTTGATTCTCTTTTGTGGTTAGGCTTCTGTGGTCCATCTTAAATTCATTTTGAGCATGGAGTAAGGTAAAGGAATTAAAGTTCAGCATCTTTTGTTGAAAACAGGTGCCTTTCCCCACTGATCTGATTTGGCACTTTTGTCCAAACGAATTCATCTTTTATGTGTCCATTTGGACTATATTCTTTTCTATTTCTCTATCCTTAAATTAGTACTACTGTGTTGATTACCATAACTTTATAGTAGGTCTTGAATTCAAGTAGTGTAAGTCTTCTAGCTCTATTTTTGTGTTTCAAAATTATTTTTTATTCTAGATCCTTTCTATTTACATATGAATTTTAGAAATCAGCTTATACATTTGTATGCAAAAATCCTGCTAGATTTTTTGGTTTGAGTTGCATCGGAAGAATGGGTATCTTAATACCAGAACTTTCTCATCTGTAAACGTGGGTTGTTACCGCTCCACTTATTTAGGCCTTTAGTTTTCTTGTTGGAGTTTTACAGTTTTGCTGCAAACATCTCATATTTGGTTCAATTTATTCATAAGATTCCAGTTTTTTTAATGATATCTTAAATGCCATTTTTAAAAATATCTTAATTTTTCATTGCTAATGCATAGAAATACAATTGGATTTGTATATTGATTTTGTGTCCCAAGACCTTGTTAGATTCATCTTATCATATTTTTTGTTGTTGTTGAGATTCTGTAGGGTTTTTTTTTTTTCTACTTGAACAACCGTATCTTCCATGAATGAAGGCAAGTTTTATTCTTCCAATTATTTTTTCTTTTTCTTGGTTTGTTATACTGACTAGGATCTTATATGTTGAATAGCAGTGGTGAGAACAAACATCTTTCCTTGTTCCCTCTTATGAGAAAAGCAACAGGGCGTGGTGGCGCATACTTATAATCCCAGTGCTTGGGAGGCTGAGACAGGAGGATCTGGGTTCACGGCCAGCCTCAGCTACTTAGGCCCTCCGCAACTTAGTGAGACCCTGTTTCAAAATAAATAACAGAAAATAGGACTGAGGTGTGACTCGGAGGTAGAATGCCCCTGGGTTCAATGCCTAGTTCTGCAACATAAAAAGAGAGAGAGAGAGAGAGAGAGAAGCATCCAGTCATCCCACATTAAGCATGAAGTATAGTGTTAGTTACACAGTTTTTGTAGATGTCCATTATCAGGTTGTAGGAATACTTTCTGTGTCGGTGTTTTGAGAAATTATTATTATTTATTTATTTATTTTTTTGTAGTGTCAAAAGAGCTTAGAATCTTGTTACATGCTTTTGTTGTGTCTATAGAGATGATCACGTGATGTTTTTTCTCTTAAGTGGTGAAATATATAAATAAATTTCTGGAATGTTAAGTCCCAACCTATAATAGACAAACTTGGCCTTGATATACTATCCTCTGTATGTATTGCTGAATTCTATTTGCTAGTCTATTGGTAAGGAATTTTATTTCTACGTCATTATAAGTACTTGTATAGTTTTCTTGTCATTAGAGTTTGATCTTAGGATTATTTTGGCCTCAAAACTATTGGGAGGTGTTTGTGATTTTCTTAAATTTTATAGGATTGGTAGGCATTTCTTTTGTAAATGTTTAATAGAGTTTTGGTTTTGTTTGTTTGTTTGAGGGGGTACTGAAGGCTGAACCCAGGGGCATTCTCCCTCAGCCCATTTTATGTTTTATTTTGAAACAGGGTCTCACTAAGTTGAACCTGCGATCCTCCTTTCTCAGCCTCCCAATTACTGGGATTACAGGCATGCACCAGTGTGCCTATAACAGAGCTTTTTGGTGAAACCATCAGAACCAGACATATTCTCTGTTAGAAGGTAATTCATTTTAATTCATATTTTTGTGTATCAATATATGGTTTTTTGGGTGGTGGTGGTCTTTTTCGTTAGTTTTGACAAATTGTGAGTTTCAAGAATCTTTCCTTCTTGTCCAAGGTGTTGAATTTGTTAACATAAAGTTACACATAGTATGTTGCTATCTTTTAAATTTCTGGAGACTGTGATGAGTGTCATTCTTCCATTCCTGACATTCACCACGTGTGTTTTCTCTTTTCTCCCAGTTAGCCTTGCGAAGGTCTGCCAAGCTTATTCATCTTTTCAGATCATCAACACTTGACCTTGGGTTGTTTTATTCCCCCCCCTCCCATTCTTAGTCTAGTTTCTGTTCTCTTCATTTTTGGTCTTTATTGTTGTGCCTCTTTCTTTTACTTTGGGTCAAATTTGTACTTTTTCTAGCTACGTAAAGTGTAAGTTTAAATCATTGGTTTAAATCTTTCTTGCTTCCTATAGCATTTGTGGTGTGTATTTCCCTCTACTCGCACCCTGCAACTTTTTTTATGCTATTGTAACTGCACCCGCAACTTTTTTTTTTTCTTTTTGTGTACTAAAGATTGAACTCAGGAGCATTCTACCTCCAAGCCTCATCCCCCGCCCCAGCCCATTTTTTAATTTTTTTGTTTTGAAACAGGGTCTCATCCGGTTACTGAGATTCTCACTGTGTTGCTGATGCTGTCCTCGAATCTGCAGTCCTCCTATCACAGCCTCCCAAGTACTGGGATTACAGGCCTCTGCCATAGTGCCCAGCTGCTTACGCCTTTTGATTTAACTATCACTCATTTTGAATGGTTTCTTGATTTGTCTTGTGATTTCTTCTTTAACCCACAATTATTGAGAATTTATTATGTAATTTCAAAATAATTGAGGATTTCCTAGACGTTATGTTGATTTCTAGTTAAATAGCACAGTGATAACAAAATATATGATTTCATTCCTTTAAAATTCACTGAGACTTAAGCCAGGCATGGCGACTCATGCCTGTAATCCCAGTAATTGGGAGGCTAAGAGAAAGGAGGATCATAGGTTTGAAGACAGCCTTAGCAAGTAACGATACTCTGAGCAACCTAGTGAGTCCCTGTTTCAAAAATAAATAAATAAAAAAGGGCTGGGGGAACAGTGTGGAGGTAGAGCACCCCTGGGTTCCATCCCAGTACTACAAAAAAATAAAATGCACTGAAACGTGTTTTACGCCCAGCATCTAATCTGTCTTGGTGAGTGTTCCATATGAACTTGACAAAAATGGTATTTTGTATTTGTTGTCATGGTCTGCAAATGTCAACATATGGTTTAAAGCATTTGGTATTTTTCTTCACATCTTTTATAAATTTGCACTGTGTGTGTGCACACGCCTGTGTTTATGTGCATTTGCTCTGTCAACAACAGAAAGGAACGTTAACGTTGGGTTATTCCATATTTGTTGTAGTTTCCCCTTCAGTGCCTCATGGTGCTTGTGGCTTTGTTACTGAATGTATACCCATGTAGCGTTGTTATGATTTCTGACAAACTGACCTTTTTGTCATCATCAAATTGGCCCTTTTATATTCTTCTTTATCTTCAATAATGTTTGTCTTTAAGTCTACTTTGATATTACTGTAGCCATACAGCATTTTCACGGTGTGTGTGTGTGTGTGTGTGTGTGTGTAGTAAGCACACCACCCATTTACTTTAAACCTGTCCATACCTTTATATTTAAAGCATGAGTTCTCTGTACAGCATGGTTGGGGCAGGTTTGTGTTCTTTTGTCACTTTACTTCATCTCTATTGACTTTTTACTTACTCTTCTGTGTGGCATTTTTAGTGTTGCTTTTTGTTATGCTATTGTATAGCAATTTACCTTCAAATAACATATCACTTGATAAACAATGTATTAACTATAATTCTATATAACCCCCTTGTGCCTCTTGTGTATTAGTTTTCATGAATTACTTTTGCATATGTTACAAACCTCACGATACATGATCAGCTGGTTAAAATGAAAATGGAAAGATGGACTTTAAGAGACATGTTAAAACACTAAAAAATTAAAGGTGACAGAAAGGTCTTTTATGTTTACCTTTATATTTGCCCTTTCTGGTACTCGGCATTCCTTTCTACAGTATTTTCCTTCAGCCCAAAGAGTTTTCTTTACCGTGTCGTGTGTGTGTGTGTGTGTGTCCGGGGGGTGGGGGGGGGACTGGGGATTGAACTCAGGGGCATTCTACCTTCGAGCTACACCCCCAGCCCTAGTTTTTAGTCTTTATTTTGAAACAGGATCTCACTAAGTTGCAGAGTGCCTCACTAGGTAGCTGGGGCTGGCCGCAAACCTGGATCCTCCGGTCTCAGCCTCCCAAGTACAGGGATTACAAGTGTGCGCCACCACGCCCAGCTCCTTTACCGTGTTTTTAGTGACTGACTTCTGACAAATTCAGCAGTTATTTGAAAAATCTTTTTTCATTTCAATTTTTAAAAAATATTTTCCATGAGCCGGGTGTGGTGGTTTATGCCTTGAGAAACAGCCTCAGCAAGTAGTGAGACTCTCATCAACCTAGCAATACCTTGTTTGAAAATAAAAATAAAATAGGGCTCTGGATGTAACTGAGCTAGAATGCTCCTGGGTTTAATCCCCAGCACCACAAAATATAATTTTTTCCCCTGTGGATGTAGAATTTGAGACCCCCCCCCCTTTTCCTTCCAGCAAAAGGAAATGATACTATGACATTGTTTTTCTAGAAAAATGGCTCCTTTTCCTGTCTATAATGTTTCTAACTCTTCCCCTTGGCTAATTTTTTTTTTTCTTTTGGGGTACTGGGGATGGAACCTGAGGGCATTCTACCTCCGAGCTACACCCCCAGCCCTATTTTTTATTCTTTATTTTGAAACAAGGTCTCACTAAGTTGTGGAGTGCCTTACTTAAGCAGCTGAGGCTGGCTGTGAACCTAGATCCTCCAGTCTCAGCCTCCCAAATGCTGGGATTACAAGCGTGCGCCACCACGCCCAGCTCCCTTTGGCTAATTTTAATGCCTTTCTTTTTTAAGTTTGATTTTTAGCAGCTTAAGTATTATATACCTATGTATGGGTTTCTTAAATTTAGTTTCCTTAGAGCTGAATGAATTTCTTGGGTCTGTGGATTAATCTCTTTCATCAGTTTTCTGAAAATCCTTAGATGCTGTATTTTCAAACATTTGTTCTGCTCAGTGTTTCTACATCTCCAATTGCCTGCTTACTATAATGCTTAGTATCACCCAGAGATTTCAAATTTGGGTAATTTGTTGTTGTTTTTTTTTAAATTCTAAATCTAGTCTGCTATTAGAACCATTACCTGGAGCCTTCTGCTGTTTTTGTTTTAGGTCTAGCGTCTGTTCTTCTGTGGAGGGTATCTGGAGGCTGAGTGGTCAGGTGGCCGGCTGCTGCGGCTGGGCCTGACCCCCTTTGCCTGTGCATGTCTCATCTGGCTTCTCCTCCCTCCCCGGGAAAGTCTTTTTCATCTTCTAGGATTCCGTTAATTCTGGTTATTTGGGGCCTCAGTTTTCTGCCCCCCCCCCCCATACTGGTTTTGAACCTAGGGCCTTGGACTTGTCAGGCAAGCACTCTGACTGTGCTGTATATATCCCTATTCCTTTTTATTTTGTTCTGAGACAGGATCTCACTTCAGTTGCCCAGGGTAACCTCAAACTTAGATTCCTGCCTCAGCCTCATGAATATCCAGGATTACAGGCATCCTTCCCACTCCTATGGGTTTTTAAAAAGCAGCGATTTTGTGACTTACATACTATCCTTTCGCTTTCAGAATGGGAACAGTCATCTCAAAAACTTGTAATTGTAACTAGAAGCAAAAATCCAATTTTTCTATTCTAATTCAATTCAGTGTTTATAAAGATTTTGAGGGTTATACTGTGGTCTATTTAAAAATGAGTTTTTAGAAAATCCCAACACATAAAAAGTAATTTATTATCTTCTAAAGGGAGACATAACTGATTTGATTTGCAGGTAGGGTTAGCGCAGGTCCTCTCTACCGAGAGCTCGCTGGGGTGACGGTGGCAGCCTGTGGAGCCGCAGCCAGGGAGGCACTGCAGCGCGGGGAAGGCCTCGGCACCACCAGCTCCTGCAGGCTCCGCACACTTTCTCCATGAAGGACCTCATAGTCAGGGTTCTCTCATAGTTGTGAGCCTCTGGCATAGTTTTGCTTGTTTTTGTTTGCTTTCTTACTTATTTTTATACCCTTTAAAAATACAAAATCATTTCTAGCTGGACCTGTAGGCTCTGAGTAAAGTCATAGTTTTCTGCTCTCAGAGCTAGATGATCTTCATAGTCATTTTCGACCTCAAAATTATGTTGAATTTCTCTAACCACAGTACTTTCAAAACAGTAATATGTGAAAAGAGAGGAAATCTAATGATAATAAACATACTTGAAGTTAAATTATGTAAGCTTTTACATATTCCACCAAGTTTAGAGAAAGTCTTTGCTCTTTCTTCTCTTACAGGAGTATAAACCACCAGGAACCCGCAAACTTCATAATATTCTTGGAGTAGAAACGGGAGGACCTGGCGGGCGGCGTGCTGGGGAGTCGGGTCACACGGTAGCTGACTACCTGAAGTTCAAAGACCTCATTTTAAGGATGCTTGATTATGACCCCAAAACTCGGATTCAACCTTACTATGCCCTGCAGCACAGTTTCTTCAAGAAGACAGCTGATGAAGGCACAAATACAAGTAACAGCGTGTCCACCAGCCCCGCGATGGAGCAGTCCCAGTCTTCAGGCACCACCTCCAGTACATCGTCCAGCTCAGGTCTGTTCTCAGCACCGGGCGAGGTTTGCCCATGCTTAGTGTTTTGTTTACAAAGTGAGACTCTTTGCAGTGTTTATAAAATTTGTAAATGGGTGGGATTGAATTGTTTTACTTAAATTTGTTCTTTGTAGTTAGTAAATTCATCCCCTTCAAAGCTCCAACAGTTCATTCTGGGTGTAATAGTCTGCCTGGTAGTTGGAAACAAAAAAATGTTATTAACCCAAATTTTGAACTGTTTTTTAGATGGAACTGTTTGTCCATGTGCTTGAGTTTTCTCCGAACTTAAGCAAAGTTTGGTTGTATTCAGTTCAGTGGTTGGTGTGAAAGCACTTTGTTTTAGTCAGAGAATCCTATGACTTTTTGATATACAGGATGTGTTTGTGTGTGGCATACTCTCAGCTTTAGTGGTAGAATTTGAGAGTATCTTCTTGGACAGAATTCACTTTATACTAACACGTCTCCTGTGTTGTGGTATTCAAGGTGGATCATCGGGGACTAGCAACAGTGGGAGAGCCAGGTCGGACCCCACGCACCAGCACCGACACAGCGGCGGGCACTTCACAGCTTCTGTGCAGGCCATGGACTGCGAGACGCACAGCCCCCAGGTAGGACTCCCACTGCTCTCGCCGAGTGCCCGAATGACTGTGTCATTTATTCCAAAGGTCCATCGTGTGTCCTCATTTCTAAGGAAATTCAGCTTCTTTCTAACTAAAGAAGCACATTCTGATAATTTCCCCTCTTGTTTAGAAATGGCAACATTTTCCCCTGTTTTTGTTTTATGGTGGATTGTAATTATACATCATGGCGCCGTGCGCGATAGAAGCTCACATGCGCCCAGCCTTGCTTGTGCGTTTCCCTCCAGGCGCCTCCCCAGAGGAGGGATGTACGCTGCTGTAGATATGTTCACATGTGGTCAGGAAGATTCGGATGGTTCCCCTCCGCGGCACTCTCCTTTCTCCTCCAGACCCTCTTGCCCTGTTGCGCCGGGGCCCTCACAGAGGCCCTCCGTTCCCCGTTTCTCGCTGGCTTCCACATCTGGTGAGAACACACGACGCTTCGAGTTCTGTGACGGGCCAGCCTCACTCAGCAGAACTTCCTCGAGCTCCCTCCACTTGCGCTGTTCTTATCTCTCGCACCACAGCAGCATGTGGAGCGTCACACGAGCCTTCATCGGTTAAGGAGCCCCTGTCCCGTTCTGTCTCCTGTGGTCTTAGCACTTGCCTTCATTAACTGGTTTGATTTTAGCCTGCATGGGTTTTGTTTTTGTTTTTTCCAGCCAGTTAAAGAACAGGATCTGATTAAGTAATTTTAAAAATTAGGGCAAAGCAGTTAGTAGTGCTAAAAATATTTAAAATACCTTTGTAGAATAAAAGTTGGTTTATGCTGTGTACCCGTGCTTTGCTGCTTTATGGTAAGAGGCCATTGTGTTACTTGATGGATGAAGTAAAATTGCTCTCGATTAGTATCACTCCCCAGCCTTGTGACCAGGCAGCTCAGCTCTGCGGGGGGAGAATCTGTGTTGTTACCACTCTGAATGAGTATTCACCAACCTCTGCTGGGTGATCTTACATATTTCTCACTCCCCTTCTCTCTCTCTTTTTTTTTTTTTTGCGGTACTGGGGATTGAACTCAGGGGCATTCTACCTCCGAGCTACACCCCCAGCCCTATTTTTTATTCTTTACTTTGAAACAGGGTCTCACTAAGTTGCGGAGTGCCTCACTGGGTAGCTGAGGCTGGCCTTGAACCCGGATCCTCCGGTCTCAGCCTCCCGAATGCTGGGATTACAAGCGTGCGCCACCACGCCTGGCTACTCCCCTTCTCTTTAATGATCAAACTTCTCAACTCTTCAGGAAGCCCTTGTCCTCTTTCTCTATCCTGCCACTCCTGATTTGTCAGGTCAGGAAAGGGTCTTCAGACAGGCACTCTCTCCCCTCGG
>PVLC010035249.1:0-16443 GCA_004027655.1 Graphiurus murinus | reverse complement strand
AATCACTGGATACAAGATGATTTTTGCAAGCAGACAGGGCTCAGCAGGATGAGATATGAGTTAGGGAACTCATGGCATGTCTCAGGCTATAATGCAGTATCTACCTTGAACCTCCAGGGACTCTCCTGAGACTCTAGGTTATTTGTTACATAGCATTATCACCACAATAAGTAACTGATACACACTGCTTGAGAACTAGAGCCATATTGCTTTAAAAAAAAATGTTGTGCTTATATTTATACCTCATGGTGCTTGCCAAACTGAATGCCATCATTTTTAACTTTTGAAAGTTTAACAGTCTAAGCTGTATTTTTGTTCTTGTTTTGTTTCTCAGAACCATACTTAAACTTCCCAGGCACCTGTGAGCCATGCTGGTCTGAAGCATTAACAGGTCTCATTTCCCGACTGGTGGGTGCACCAGAGGGAACCCTACATGGCAGCTGCTTGTAGAAGAAGCCAAAAACTGAAGTTGGTAGAAAACCATGAAGTCCCTGGGATTGTGGACTATTTAAACTGATTAATTTGTTTTTAAACATTCCTGTTTTTTGTTGTTGTTGTTTGTTTGTTTGTTGCGGTACTGGGGATATTGAACCCAGGGGCATTCTACCTCCAAACTATACCACTAGTACTATTTGTTTAATTCTTCATTTTGAAACAGGGTCTCACTAAGTTGCAAAGGGCCTCATTAAATAGCTGAGGCTGTCTGCAAATCCAAATCCTCCGATCTCAGCCTCCCAAGTACTGGGATTATAAGCATGCACCACCACACCTGGCTACATTCCTATATATATATTTAAATTTTACTTCTTTTCCTGTATTTGCCATCTTGCATTTTCAGTTCCACAGTTTTTCTAGTGTTCACCATGTGCCAGGTACTATGCTAGCCACATCAGATGCCATAGCTTAGAAGAAGCAAATCCAGTTTTGTGCAGTGCACCTCTCCTCCTCCCCCTCCTCCCCCTCCTTCTCCTCCTCCTCCTCCTCTTCCTCCTCCTTCTTCTCTTTCTAGATCAGGATTCACCTCCTCAGCATGGCCGCTGTGCTGTGTTGCTTTCTGCATCTCTCCTAGCCTATTAGGGACCTGGAAGCTCCTACTCCAACAGAATCTCCCTTGGCACACTGAAATACAGCAGCAAGCAAGTCGTGCTGTGAGTGAGAGAGGTGGAGGGAGGGGGGCAGCTGACCTCTCCTCGTTGCTGGACTCAGGTCCTACACTGCACAATTGTTTTAATTGGAAGGTTGAATATATCTGTGTATTGTTATTTGCTGGTTACTACTTCCCTTACATGAAATTTTCAGCTCCTGTCCTTTGCCTGCTTATCTATTGAGGTCTTGATTTAAATGAAATCAATTTATATGAATTCTTTATGTGGCAGAGATATTAAACCATTTCTGCAAAACTCTTCCTCTGTCTGATATTTGCTCGTTACCTTGGTTTTTCTGCTATATAGAAGATGTGTTTTCGGAGTGTAAGGTTTATATCCACAAATAAAAAGGGCTGTATTTAAATGTGTGTACTCTTATCTTTACATAGCCTATAATATGTTTTCTCAGGCGGCATAAGGCTCACTCTGGAATGCTTGGCTTAGCAGCCCAGGATGTCAGGGAGAAGGAGAAACTGGATCCCTCTGTGACAGGCATGGCTAATGACATATTCTCCCAGATGTGGCTCTGTGGTCCACTCTTCATTTAGGGGTTCTGAAATATTTATTGAGCATATACTCTATGCCAGACACCACTGCCTGGGACATTCTGAGCCCTTTGTTTAATGGTCACTGAGATTTAATTGAAGCTTGAAGAGACAGACGAGTCTTACACTGTATCGATAAAGTTGAATATTACCTTAACCACATTCTCAGAGTTATTAACTTTAGGGTCTGTGGAGACAATCTTGAGTGAGCAAGACAGATAGAGTCCCGGCCCTCCAGGGGTTTTACAGAAGATTGGAGAAGGCAGACAAGTAAAAGACAATTACAATAAAGTGTGGCGGGAGTCGTGACGGGGAGGGGGGGGGAGGCAGAGAGTATATATCCGGGTACCTGACCAGATTTGTGGGACCAGCAAGTGCTTCCTGGAGGCAGTGACGTTCAAACAGAGACCTGGAGAATGACTGCGGATGACTAAGAGAAGAGAGTTGGAGGCCAGGGTTCTCTTGTGAGACCCTGGGGTGGGGTGGGGGTGGGGAAATGCGTGTCTCTGAGAATCCAAAGGGGCTGAAGTGTGTATCCTAGAGGTGGCATTTGAGGAACGATCACATATTACCACTATTAGTCCTTGAGTTATCCGACTCCCCTTTCTTTTTATTCCCCGACCCCCTTTGTAAAATAGGATGGCTTTCTCATTTACCAACAAAATGGGGATTGGCTTGGGACATCAAGACACGCTTGACGCCTTGTTCTGTTAGGAAACAGAGCCAGGACTTGGGTGAGTTTAAGGCCCCGCTCTGCTCTGGGCTTCTGTTTCTTCGTCTCTGCTTTGTGACCAGCAGAGGACCAGGCAAGATGTCACCCTCACCATGACTTACTGCCGCCACCTCTGTGAGGTGTGCTTGTAGACTGACCAGGACATTAGATCCTGTCTTCCTTCCTTCCATCGTGTCTGCGTCTAATGTTCAACGGAGACACCTAAACCTAAGACCACTCACAAACAGCCTGAGTTAAAAAAAATAAAATTCCCCAAACTCAGCGAACCAAATCTCAATCTCTATCTCCAACTCCAAGTTTCACCCTGTAGGCTATCGATTTCCACAGACCAGAGTCAAGCTAATGAGTGAGGGCTCTTGGCGGGCACACAGGAGCTGTTCGGGGGGATTTTCCGATTTTCCAGGCAGTGCCTGGTACATTATGGGCCCTCGGTTAATATTCATTGAAGTTTCATTGAGGTTTGATGAGATGGATGAACCATACAGTATGTCAATAAAGTTAAGTATTACTCCAACCACATTCTTAAAGTTATTAAAAATGTCAAGAGCAGGCTGATTTATCTCCTCATTCTATGGAAATATTGCAAAGACGGTATGTCTAAAAAAAATGTGCAGGGCTTAAATGATAATGATTTATCTTTCTGGCTCCATTTTGAGTTTGGTGCCAGTGACGATTTCTGGTGCCTTTGTCTCTTTAAGGTCTCTGGCCCTTGGACATCCATTTTTTGGGCCTGGAGAGCCACCACCAGGAATTGCAGTCTGAGCTGGAAGGGTTCTGATGCAGATCCATTTCCCAGCGGCCTCTTGTCTGTGGACGATCCCCAGCAGCAGCCTAAGTGTGACCTTTTACATTTGACATCTTTACGCTTGAGTAATAGGGACGTTAACTGGTGGATGACAATGCTCTAACCCTGAGCTGAGACTGCGACATGGTCTCCTGGGAGAGTTACAAGCAGTAGATGTAGCAGCAGCAGCAGCAGCATGGAGGCTCAGGAAGGAGTCAAATTATTTGCTCTGGGAACAGCACAGCTTGCTGTGGAGCCGGGCTCCTGGAGGGGATAGCTTTGGGAATTTCCACTAGGGGACCAGGTCACAGCTTCCTTTAGGATGTGTGTTTGTCTGTCTAAGATGCACATTACCCCCCGGGAGCAGGGTCTGCACCCACAGTTTTGCACTGAGATCAGAGATCCGCTTGGGAAACAAACAAACAAAAAAGTGATTTTGATGCTTGTGTAATAACCATGTGATTAAAAAGCCACGTGCAAAACAAGTTAAAAAGAAAACTAGCCTTGCAAGTTCAGGTGCAGCTTCTGCAGTGCCTCCTCCCGCCAGCCCCCTCCCCAGCTGCTCGTGGGCGCCCCTTCCTTCCTGAGGGCCTCTCAGTACACACCCGCAGCGGCCAGAGGCTTTGTGTGTGCAACTCTCCCTACTGCATCTGCCTTCCCCACCGCCATCCCGGCTCGCCCTACCGTTCTCCGCCTCTAGGGGGCACCAGAGCTTGCACGTAGCAAGGTGGCTGCTTCTTGAGACAAAAGAAGAGGATTTTGGCTGCCAATTTGTCTTAACACCGTGTAAGGTCTGTCTCAGGCATAGGAGGCCATACACAGACCTGAGTCGGGGTGCGCGTTCCTCTCCTGGCTGTTCTGTTACAGGCTGGGGACTGAGGGTGATGGGGAGCTGATACCTTTTGCATCTGAGCATTCTTCCTATCGGGTGCGTGGCTGGGAAAAGAGGTCCCTGGGGTAAGAGCTGACAGGATAGGCGGCTTCCTTTCACCCTGGCTCCAAGCTGAGCGGGAGCCACCGCCTTCATCCATGAAACAAAAGGTGCCGGAGACACCAGGTGCGTGAAGGTGGTAGAGAAAACAGTGCCAGGAGAGGGACAGGGTGAAAGCGAGAAAAGCATAAGGAATCCAGGCTAGGGGCGCAAATCAAGAATGAGACCCGAGCAAAGCTAATGTATGGTGATTGTTTTTACGCGGTGTTGTGGGTTTTGGAGCAAAACAATTTGTAGGAAGCAAACTTCCCCAAATGTGAGTACTTAATAAAGGAGAAAACAGAAAGGATTGATAATGGAAATTAGGCTAATGAATAAACAAGCCGCTTAAAAAATGGGCTCCTCTCGCAGTCCGTTATTTTTAACTTAGTGGCAATTTGCATACTAGTTAATTTGCATATATTAAATACTGCTCCCCTTCTTCTTCCCACCTCCTCCACTTCAGAATAACATTTCATTACGGTGCTGCTGGGCCCGAGGACTCGGAGGCTCTGGAGAGTTTATTAATTTATCCAACACATGCTGTGTACATTTTTATCACTTGCTGCACAGTGGACCCGGTATCTTTGAAGTCATTAACAAGACGAGGGGTGTTCTGCTCGAGGTATTCAAAAGACAGCCGAGAAAAGCCAGCCTGCAAAAACATACCCAGGAAAAAAAAAAAAGAGAGAAAGAAAGAAAAACAGGAAAAGACATGTTTGGTTTCTTTTCTTTCTAGGAAGACAGAACTGAGCCACAGAGGACTCTCTCATCTGCATCAGAGCCTCTGTTTTGTTTATTTAATAATCAAAAAAAAAAAAGAAAGAAAAAGAGAATGGATTCACAGAGGGATGCAGATGCCCCTCTCCGCTCCCCCCCCCCAAAAAAAAGAACAAAACTGGCCACACATGACAGTCCTCCTGCTGCTGGCCACCTGGACAGACAGAGGGACAGCCTGACTCTGGGAGTCTCCAGCACTGCTGACCGGAATAATGAACCGGAAGGCGAGAGTCCCTCTTGCGTGTCCTTTCCCCAGGCCACCTGGCCCGTGCCCGGACTCTACCTCCTCCCCGTGCCCTCTTCCGGGAGCCCCCTCACCTCTGCACTCCTCCCGTGTAGCTTCTATCTGGGTGGCAACTTGTACCTCGAGCTTTCAGTTGCTCAGTCCACATCTCCGTGTGGGTCGTGCCCCCTCTCATGGAGACAGAGGGGCAGCCACCATGCCTACAAAGGAGCTTTACAAAGTGCCTGCGTCTGGCCCATCTGCCTTCATTCCGCCCCCATCCTCCACCGTCATCTCCGCTGCCATTCTATGGGTTCAGCTATTAGCCCCATGTTTGACCTTCCCAGATGACTCAATTGAAGAGAAGCCTGTGTATTTGCCTACAGCTCGTAGAGTTTTCTCTAGCTGCCAATGCAAATGAATATCCAGTGAGCCAATTTTTCAACCACGCATTCGTCGAATATTTATTGAGTGCCTACTATGTGCCAGCCATTCCAGGCACTGGGGAGGTGCAACGTCCTGGTGCGTGGAGACCGATGGCAAACTATAGGTGATAAGTAAGCGGCGTTATTGTCAAGCAGAAGGTTGAGTCAGGTGATGGGGTAGTGAAGGAGCTAAGCCATCAGGGACAACTTCTCCGAGGACCTGGTCTTTGAGCTATGACGAGGGAGAAGTCAGGGGAGGAAGAATTTACCCAGGGTCTTGCGGTCAGCTCTGTATTTGGCTTGGTGCTTTGGAACTTTTGGCTTAGTGACTTTACGCTTGGCAGAAATGACCTAGCAATCCCAAAGTGCTTACCACCACTTGGTCCCTGGGTGTGGACGGTCTTGAGGTTTCTGGCTCGGTAAGGCAGAGAGGCTCTTGGGACCCGTACACCATTCAGATGAACTTCTGTGCAGGACTAGCAAGTCTCAGACTCTCTTGAGGGCCAGACTCCCCCGGAGGAGACAGCAAGGCACAGTGGTTATGCATGCTGCACACCTTGGGTTTGAATCTGGATAGATTTGCAACCTTGGGTAAGTTATTTGACCTCTCTCCCTCTTGTTTTTTTTTTTTTTTCAACCTGTGAAGTGTGTAACATAAATGTTGGAGGACTGGTATGTAAAACGTCTCAATAAATATGCCTAAATAAAGAGAAAGGGGCAGGCAGGGGGTGGAGAATTCTTCTGTGCGGCACTAAGCATATACAGAGTAGAAAATAATCCAAGAGCTGGTTCTGAGCCCCTCTGGCTTCAGCCAAGGAATCGGGCAGCCTTGCATTTACAACTTGTTCCACTAGTTGACTGACAATAAGATCCTTTAGCAAGTTCCTTGATCTGATTACGACTCACTTTGCTCATTTGTAATATGGGGGTAATAACAGTGTCTACCTTGTATGCTATTATTAGGATTAATGAGATAATGTAAGACACTGAACGCATAAATTTTAGCTGCTATATTTAGTATTATTATTTCACAGACCTGACCTATGGCAATAAGGAGGATCACATTCCTCACCTACAGTATTGATTTGGCGGGGGGGGGGGGCGGCAGATTATTCCCAAACTGGCTGCCTCATGTCATTTCAATGTAATTTTCCCCATCAGAAATTCCTTTACCCCTAGTCTAACTCAGTTTTTTTTTTTCCCCTCTCTAGGATGACTTCAGTGGGCCCGACTTGTTTCCTGAGGTCCACTCCTGCCCTCCCCCAAGCCCCTCAGCACCCGGCAGGCAGGTGATCCCTGTAGAATGTGTATCGGCCACTCGATGGCTTCTCTTCCTCTCATGATATCATTCGGCCCCCTTCTCCTGGCCTGTAAAGCTTCCGTTGCCCCCTGCCGAGCTGTGTCTCCAACCTCAGCCCCTCTCGCTTCCCTCCACACCTGCTATTCTGTCGTCACACTTGACATTCTGCCACCAAACCTGCCAAGTTCCGTCCCATCCTCAGACATAACATCTCTTCTGCCTGAAATGCCTTTCCCTCCGTGCTCTGCCTGGCTGGTTCATCAGTGAGAAATTTCATCTGACTACGAATAACAGAAGATTCTGACAACAGTGACTTTCATGTATACTGGTTTGTGTTTTTGTCATTCAACTAGACATCTGATGTCATTGCTTGGTCCTGTGTTTACTTGTTTGTCACATGTGCCACCATAGGCAGACACGGCTTGCTACCAAATCCCTAGAACCCAGCTCAGAGTTGGGTGTGTGGTGGTTTCTCAATAAATTATTCACTGAATGATGAGATGGGAGGATCGCAGGTTGGAGGCCAGCCTGGGCAACTTAATGAGACTCTGTTTCGAAATAAAAAATAAAATAGGGCTGGGGGTGTAGCTCAGAGGTAGAATGCTTCTGGGTTCAATCATTCAATCCCTGGTACAGCCAAAAATAAATAAATAAAAAAATAAAGAGAAACGATTCATTGAATGAACGAGTGAATCAGTTAATAAATTAATACAGGATACCTCTGGCATGTGGGTTGTTGGGAAAATTCCCTATTCCTTTCCCAGGCTATCTTAATCAAGGAAACCCCCCTCCTAATGGAATTGGTACATAGAAATGAACATAATAAACTATTGTTAATAGTTTAAATGACTAGATATACAGGAAATGAATTACTGGATTCTTATTCTCACAGATTACCACAAGCACCCATCCCTGGTCAGCTGAGAAATTTTAGCAGTTGCAGTTGAGCTGGGTAGGTGAGATGTAGGTTAACAATGCTCTGGATGACACAGAAGATGCAGAATCTAAGCTTATCACTGTCTTCTGAGAATGCCATGTTCTTCCCAAATTTTGAATTGGGAGCATGCTACACCATTACCTCATTTTCTCCTGTCCTTGAAAAACAAAACAAAGCCACCATGTATCATTTACTCTGTATTACATGTGTTAACTAATTAAATCTTCGAAACTGTCCAAAGAAGGACATTGAGATCCTAGGAAGCCATTGGTTAGGGGGTGTTGATGGAACCTGGGTTTGAACCTTAGTAGCCAAGCAGCAGAACTTTGGCTCTAGCTAATATTACATTACGTTTAATTGCACTGTTTTAATTCAATGTGGGATTTCTTTAGGGAAATTGGTCATGCCAAATGGAAGACCCATTGTCTTATGCCTATGGCTATTCTATAACTGTTAGCTTCCAGGCAGAAGTGCATGAGCGAGTCTGGTGGTTTGCCGTGGAGACGAGTGCTTCAGTTGGGAGGGCGGTGATGGTAAGACCAAGTAGGGATGGCTTTTCAGGAACCTCGCTTGGATGACCTCCATCCTTTTCCAGCTTTTTAAAAAAAATCTATAATTCTACTGTTATCACCCTGAATTTAATTTCAGGGTCAGCTCCCTGCATCGTTCTAATCTGTCTTTTCTAAAGGCATATTAATATTGCTCATTGAAGTCCTGTGGAGTGACATTTTTTTTTCTTTTTCCTTGAGAGTTGCTGCAAAGCATACTGAATGGAATTCTATAACTAATTTAAGAATGGTGTGGGATGAAAGTCTGGCAGATTTAGACTTCTCAAATTGGGAGAGGCCTCCAAGGGGGACGGATGGCCTCCAGAGCTGTGTAGACCTGAGTTAGAATCCTGGCTCACAACTTGATTGTTGAGCAGGTCACGTGGTCCTCTGGTGACCTCTTCCCTAAATTGTGACCTCCTTTGTGAAAGGGATTAATAGACCTGGTTGAGGAGAATTGTAATACGATAATGTGTAAAAAGCCCTAATACAGGGACAGTCTAGAGTAATGGTTCAACCAATGCCAAGTCCTTCACCCTTCCAGAGACGATCTGATTCACTTAGCCATGCCTTTTAGAGAGCTTTACAAAGAAAGTTCTTGTTTCTTTTGTTTTTTATTTAAAAAGTTAAAAAAAACCCACTTTTTAAATTTGTGCATTTAATTATACATCATGATAAGTTCAATGTGATTCAAACATACATGCACACAGCACTTGGTGTGATTCCTTTCCGATGCCCCCCTCTCCCCCACCCCTCCTCTACATGTACATGTTAGTGAGATTTGGCAGTGATACCTTCATATATGAACAGAGCATTATCTGAACTCTTGACTTCCTCAAGCCTCTGTTCCCCTTCTTCACATCCCTCTCCCAATCCCCTTTTACCATTCTACTGGTGTCTCTCCTCTTTTATCTGCAGTCCTTTTTTTGTTTCCTCTTTTCTCTCTAGCTCCACATTTGAGAGAAGAAATGTGACCCTTCCCTTTTTCTGAAACTGGCTGATCTCACTTAGCATAATGTTCTCTAGTTCTATCCATTTTAACTGCAAACGACATAATTTTGTTCATTTTTATGGCCGAGTCCAATTCCATTGTGTGTATATACCATATTTTCTTTATCTGTTCATCTGTTGATGGACACCTAGGTTGATTCCATAATTTGGCTATTGTGAATTGTGCTGCTATAAACATGGATATTGCATGTATCACTATAATATTGTGACTTGAAAGTTTTTGGAAAGATACCAAGGAGTGGTATAGTTGCGTTGCATGCTGATTCTATGACTAGTATTTTGAAGAAGCTCCATACTGATCTCCATGGTGGTTGATATAATTTACTCTCCCACGAACAATGTGTAAGAGTTCCCATTTCTTCACATCCTAGCAAGCATTTATTACTGTTTGTATTCTTGATGACTGCCATTCTAACTGGAGTTAGTTGGAATTTCAGTGTAGTTTTGATTCCCATTTCTCTGCTAATCACGCTGAACACTTTTTGATATATTTATTGGCCATGTGTATTTCGTCTTTTGAGAAGCGTCTTTCAGTTCAATTGCCCATTTTTAATTGGATTATGAAGCTCTTATTTCTGAACAACTTCAGGGAGGAGACCCAATGAACACTCTACTCTTGCTTGCCCACTCCACAGTCATTCTCCTCCCTGGATTTCTAGCATGATGTGCCATGCTCAGGGGAGCCTCACAGCCTGATGGACTTGCACGGTTGGGGAGGGTTCAGGAGAAGCCCAGAGAAGGCCAATGGGTTGACTAGAACACCCTTGAGAAAAACTAGAGACCCCAAAGCCACTTTGCTTGAATTTTCAGGCCTGCTGTGAAGGATTTAAGAACAGTACAGGTGTCCATGCAATCAGGGAGGGCACCAGTCTGGGGCAGGAAGGCCAAGAATGTAGAGAATGACAGGCTATGAGGTGATGGGCCAGCCTCAGAGCACCTGCCCTGCAGTGCCCAAGCTCTGTGTCCTGGCTGGGGTCACTCATGTCCCATAAGCCAGGCTCAAACCACAGCTTCCCTTGATTGTGGGTCTGTTCTGGGCTTATTCCATACCTGATCCTTCATTCCTTCATTACTTTTTTCTTTCTTTCCATCGCAGCTTCCCTTGGTTGTGGGCCTTCCCCATACTTGACTCTTTCTTTCTTTCCTTCTTTCTTTCTTTCTTTCTTTCTTTCTTTCTTTCTTCCTTCCTTCCTTCCTTCCTTCCTTTCTTCTTTCTCTTTCTCTCCTTCCTTCTTCTCTCTTCTCTTTTCTTCTTCTTCCTCCTTCCTTCTCTCTTTTCTTCTTCTTCTTCTTCTTTCTCTCTCTCTCTCTCTCTCTCTCTCTCTCTCTCTCTCTCTCTTTCTCTCTCTCTCTCTCTTCTGTGTCTTTGTTTCTGTGCCGGGGATTGAGCTTAGGGCTTCATGCATGCCAGGCAAGTGCCCTACCTCTGAGCTATATCCCCAGCCGGACTCTGTCTTTCTTCTTGCCATGAAACTTTATCTGGGAAACTGCAAATTTAGGGTTCCTTTTCCAAAGTTGAACAAAATTTTGCTTCCTTGTAATTTTTACCTGCTGGCTCCAGATTGGCCTCTAGGGTTTACCCAGTAAGAAGATTTCCTCTTCCTGTGACAGTCTTTCAGATATTTAAAGACAAGGATTGTCAGGACCCTCCAATGTCTTCATTTGTAATTCAATTAGGATGGCTCCCAGTTCCCTTTCCATCTTCTTCCCCTGCCCTTGGTCCCTCTCCAACTGGTCAGGGACTCTTTTAAACTGCAGATCTCAGAGCCACTGGGAGGAGCAGAGAGGAACAGGGTACCACTAGGAAATGCAGTCTAGGTCCCATCAACTTCTTTGGCCGCTGCCTACACTACTGGCACCTAAATACTCCGCCCCAGGTCTTTTTCTCATGAGTTGCTATCAAGGCATGTCTCTTTATCCTTCCTTTGTACATTGGATCCGTTGACTGAGACACCACAATTTTAAGAATATCTGTTGAAGTATCATCTATCTGGTCAGGTGTGAGCCATTAGATCTGTCAAGACTGTGTGTAGCTTGCTGCCTCTGCCCTCCTCTCCTCCACGTCCCCTCTCAGCCTTAGGCCATGCCGATGGGGTAGGCAGACTAGAGGGGATACAAATGTAATAACCATCTGATAAAAAATTGGGGGCCTGGAGAAGGCACGGGTCGGCACTCTTCGTTGCATCCTGTGGGATCACATTAGCCATTAATCATCATCTCCACATTCATTCGACCAGTTATAAATCCACTGAATGGTATTATCATGAGGTCTGTATCTCTGTAATTTGTTCACACCAATATTATAGGAAACTCCATCAAAAGCTTCGCTCAAATCGATAGGCAGTGTACCTACTGCATCTCTTTAATTCTCTGTCGTGGTCGTCCTACCAAACAGCATGTGTAATATGGCTTGTTCTTAGTGACGCTAAGTTGGTCCCAGGGAACATTTTCCCCTCTAAGTGTTTACACTCCCTCAGTTTCACAATTTGCCCAGGCTTTCTCGAGACCATTTTACTCTTTAGAAAATCAGAACCAGCCCTCTTTCCAAAAGATATTAAATAAATTAGGGTGGCACAAAAGAGACTGAGATTAAACTTTGAAGAAATAACTTAGAGTAGGCATTAAGAATAATTCCCTAAGCAGACACTGTGCTAAAATTCTAAAATTGGCTATGATGTCACTTGCACAAATTATTAATAACTTGTGATATATTTGCTAATATTTCTTGGCAGACCTAGAGGCAAAGGTGTGGATGAGGTCACATAATTAGCAGGGAGACTGCTGCTGAGAAGGACTCAAAGCCCGGGTTTATCTCTGCATGCCAGCTTTGTTGGCATGCTATCTTGGGATTGTTTTTTCTCTCTGGGGTTTCAGAGGGGGGTAGGAATACTCTCCAACCCCAGATGATGGAGTCACCATGAGACTGAGGTGAAATGCAACATTGCAAGAGTAAGAGGATATTACTGTGGCTTCTGGGAGAGTTCAGGTGCATGACTGGGATCCAGGGCTGTCAGATCTATGACTGCCGCTGTAAATACTGTGGGGTGTTGGAAGGCACACACTGTTTGGGGTGGATCGTACTCTCTAATTGGGTGTCACCTTTCATGAGCCAAGCAGCTGCCAAAACTGATTGCCTCCGATTTAGTTCCTTGGAACTGATCGGCGTATTGTTTTGTTAACAACTATTTGAGGTTCAAGAAGTCTTCCAAGTGGTACCACATGAAATGTAACAGCTGGTTAGGGGGCTGTCTTGTAGTGAGCCCAAATGGGACTTATGCATTATTCTTTTCGTATGAACAAATGTGGTAACAAGCTTGAAAGGGGGTTCAGTGATTCCCCACCGCCTCCAGTGCTTGGCAATTTTATATTTCAATTAGGAAAATACAACCTCAATTCTTTGTAAACCAATCTGCTTCTTTTTCATAAACTAATCAGTATACACAGAGATAAGTAAGAGTGTGAAGACAACCAAAAGAAAGATATGACTGGAACCCACAGATCCACTATATCCACTCTATACTTATTTACTACAAAGAGGGGAAATGAGACTGGGCATCACTTCAATAGCAGGAACATTCCAGTGCCTGTCATTCTTCCTTCCATATCTCTGTCAACCCATCCATCCATCCATCCATCCATCCATCCATCCATCTATCCATCCATCCATCCATTGCTCCCTCTCTCTTGTCCCTTGGACTCCCTCCCTCCATTCATATATACATCTGTCCATCTATCCATCCATCCGTCCCTCCATTCATACATACATGTGTCCATCCATCCATCCATCCATCCATCCATCCATCCATCCACACAAATATTCAATATTTATGATGTGTGAGGCACTTAACGAGAGTGAAATCCTGCCCTCAGGGAATTTATGGTTTAGAATGTGCTATAAGTTATATGTAGTTCATGGTAAATATTTTATTATAAGATTGGAAAGAGATTGCTTCCAGTTAGATAGAACTAGGGTGGCATTTGAGCTGAATGAAAAAAGTTGGACGAGATTTAGATAAATGAGGATGAGGGATGAGGCCTTTCTCAGTAGAGGGAATAACCGATAGAGGTGAACTGTGGTGACCGCTTGGGGAATACTACACAGTCCTGAACTTTGCAGGTGAAAAACGAGACTTCGGAGGTGACCTGAGGCAGATGGTGGAGGGGCTAGAATTTTAGTATAAGGATTTTATACTTCATTCAGGAAGAAATGGGAGTCATCAAGGACTATTATAGTAATGTAAGCAGAACTGTGCTTCAGAAAGCTTATCCCTTTGACCAGAGTTAACAGATGGAAGCGATGTCAAGCCTTGCCTCTAAGTGTTATCTCTGACTTTCATGCAGCAGCTGTTGCTGTCTATGGCAGCAAAGAAGATGCATCCATTTAACCCTGAAGAAGGAAGGGGGATATAGTGGATTGGTGGGTTCCAGTTCCACCCCTCTCTCAGGACTAAGACTCATCTGCTCAGGCCAGGAGCGGTGCTGCTGGTGGCCACAGCCACATCCGTCTCTGGGAATTGCTTTCAGCTGGTGACACTGCCTCCTCCCAGGTTATAGTGTTACTCAATGGCTGCTTGATAGAGGGGAGTACTGTAAGGGCAGCCCATGTCATGTGGCATTCGGCACTGACAGGCTCTGACCTTTCTTGGTCAAATATGACCCCTCCGCCCTAGGGAAGCCGGTGGGTGGGTCAAGGAAAGGCCTACTTCCCTCCCCCGCAGCAACCGGTGATCTGCTCCCATTGGCTCCCGCCCCAGCTTCACCTCCTTATCTGACCTTCCTATATACTATTGCTTGTTCGAATAAAGCTGAGATCCTGCAGCGCCTGGTCGCTGACTAGACTCCCAGCTCGGTGCGGTTTTTTGGGGGGTTATCTTGACTCCCCAGGGTGGTGGGCACAGCCGTCAACACTCTTGGCCCCCAGCAGGGAAAGGCGACTGGTCTGCTTGGTCTACCCTGTGTTGTGTGGGACACAACAGAGTACCAAAGCCTGGCCTACTTGCTTCAATCTGGAGGTAACTCTGAAGGACTCTGCAGCTCCTGATGTCATCCTATGAGACCTCTATGCTCCCTATTGCATGCCCCAAGATTCCTCCTGCACAATTTCTCTATCTCAGAATGTGTTTTCAGGCTCTTGAATAAAGGCAATGAGCCCTCTGTTCCCCAGCTTCCTGTAGAGTTGACCTATGCAGTAGATGGCTGGGTCATCTCTCCTGGGAGGGGGCTGGAGGTGGGTGGGCAGTGTTGCTCCTATTCCTAAGAGATTCCTTCCATCAGTGCAAGGTTTCCACCTAGGTTTTGAGGTTCTCTGGGCCCTCCCAGACTGTGATCCCCCAAACATCTTCCAGGGGGGATGTTTATAGAGGTGTGCCTTGAAAAAAGGCATGGTTGAACAAGTACTCAGTAGCAGAGAAGTTAGAGTTGTAGGTAGTGGCCCGATGTATCTGATGATAGAGTTTTTTTCTCAAAGAATATGTCAGGGGTTAAGGAATAGTTGCTGTGTGCATTTGAGGAGTTGTCTGGGGCTGACATACTCACTGGTGAAGGGCCAGGCCAATGCCCACTTGGAATGACGATCTAATGAAGCAAGCAAGCGGGGACTGTGGGGGTCTGGAAACCAGGCACAGGCCTGTCCAGAGGGGACTGCTGTTCTGTTGCTCCAAGCAGATGGCTGCTGCCACAGGGTATGCTGGCTCCCTGGACAGACCTCAGATTTTGCAAGATATCTGTTTTATTTTTTTTTAATTTACATCTCTTGAATTTTAATTCAATTTTTAGAAAATTACCATGCTTGGGAAGCAAAATATCTGTGAGCTGGATGTGGCCTGTGAGCTGTGGTTGTCTGTCTCCGTTGTAAACCACCGTACTTGCTGGAGAGAGTGCCTGAGGCAAAAACAATGAGCACATTTGTGTGCTCCTCTCTGCTGGGGCACGGGCCCCTGGGAGGTGGGCTGGGGAAATGGCAGAGCATCATGGAGCCCACACACGTGTGGTGTGAAGAGCAGGCAGCGGGAGACCTGTTTCTAAATGCACATTGGCCACTTTCCTTGGCGAGGACTGGGGAAATTTGCAGGATGGATTTTTTTTTAAATCTTATTTGCAAATTTACTTATTCCTTCAATTCCTTCTTAAAACATTACTTTGTTATTTAATCTTCATGAAATCCTTCAAGGATTCCCAACTGTACACAAGATAACAGTTGGCAGTTAAACCCCTCCGTATTAAGACCCCACATTCAGTTCATTCATTCACTCGGGGGTGAATTCCTTTATTTGACACATGTACACTTAGTTATACAAATAATTACTGAATGCTGTGTTGTGCAGGGCACCATATGAGGTGCTGCTGGAAGACAGAAAAGGGTAAGCTACTGTCTCTGCCTTGTAGGCACTCAGAGGCCAGGGGGTAAGATGGGATGATGGTTAAGAGCTCGCATTTACTAACCATCTACCAAGTGCCTCATACTATACTGAGGACCTAAAAAAGGAAAAACCTGTTCTCATTTAATGCTCGTAAGAGCTGACCTAAGAAGTAACTATTATTTCTGACACCCCATTAGGGGAAGTATGGAGGCATATGCTGGCTTGGTACTTTGCCCGAGATCAGAGCGTTAAAGGAGCTGAAACAGGAGCTGGATAGCAGCGTCCGGACCTTACTCCACCTGGCCACTTGTAATCTGCTGAAGGCTCTGGCTGCCTCTGAGCTCTGGGGGAGAGCAAGGTAGGGGCAACCGATCCTGGAAACTGAAGAGACTTCTGGGTCTGGAAAGTGGGGAGAGGTGCAGGTGGCAAAATGGCCTCAGGCAGAGACTGGAAGCGAAGGCTCAATGGTGGAGAGATCAGAGTGGACTCGGGGGCCACGGAGAGCATGCTGGAAGCCGGACAGTGCTGGGGCAGTGGGGCCGCCTTCCATTAGAGATGGTCAGGGTAGAGGAGGCTTGGGCCTCATCAGGCTCTGCAGGGGGATAAACAGAAGGGTGCAAAGGTTTTGTCCTCCTTACAGGTACGACAGTGTTCCTCTTTTTTTTTTTTTTTTTTTTTTTTTT
>PVLC010035248.1:0-16451 GCA_004027655.1 Graphiurus murinus | reverse complement strand
CAGATTCATCTTTTACCATTTTCTCAAGGCCTGCTCCTGCCACACCAAAATGCTTATTTTGATGTTCCCTAAATAAGTCATGTCCCTTATTGTTTATTTTCCAAACAAGTCATATCCCTTATTGCTTTTCTAGCCTTCTCGTGTTGTTCCAAATGCTTGGAATGCTCTTCTCTCTCCTCTGTGTCATAATTCTTGTGGCCATCTCGAGACCTCTTTTCCTACCACCCCATCTGTGATGCTGTATTAATAATCTTCTGTACTCCCTTTGATGAGTTAGCATCCCACTCTGCTATGATTTCAAATCATTCTATTCATGGGAGTTCTTTGCCTTGAGTTCTTTTTCTTTTTTCTTTTATGGTACTGACGTTGTACTCAGGGGCATCTATCTCTGAGACACAACCCCAACCCTCCCCCTTTTTTTTTTTTTGTGGTACTGGGGATTGAACTCAGGGGCATTCTACCTCCGAGCTATACTCCCAGCCCTATTTTTTATTCTTTATTTTGAAACAGGGTCTCACTAAGTTGTGGAGTGTCTCACTAAGTAGCTGAGGCTGGCCACGAACCGGGATCCTCCAGTCTCAGCCTCCCAAATGCTGGGATTACAAGCATGCACCACCACGCCCGGCTCCTTCCTCTTTTAAAAATTATTTTATTTTATTTTTAATACTTTTATTGGTGCATTATAATCTCACATCATAATGCATTTCACGGTGATAGTGACATACATGTACAAAGGCTCTCTCTAAGTTGCTGAGGGCCTCACTAAGTTGCTGAGGTTGGCCTTGAACCTTTGAGCCTCTTGTCTTAGCCCTCCAGGTACTGGTGTTACAGGTATGTGCCACTGTGCTCTGCTTGTTTGCCTTGGTTCTATCTAATCTACCCTCAAGAGAGTTTGTAGGACAGAACTGTATCATACTCATCCATGAATCTCTAGTTCCTGATAAGTGCTCAATAAATGTTTGCTGAAAGGTGAAAATACTGGATCCTTGTGGCTTCGTCTGAAATGCTTGCTTTGGTGACAGTGTGATTCAGAATTTTCATCTTTATAAAAGTTGTTAGACTGGAGCCACAGGTGGAGAAGAGCACAGAAGCTGCCCTGGAGGTAAGTGTGGAAGAGGCACAATAAGAATTCTATGATACTGAGAGTGAGGTTATCCAGTTTGGGACATAATGTGGGTGGTTTGAGACAGATTAGGGCCATTCTTCTACTTCCAGCAGGGGAATCAGAACCTTTCTGATGGTACAGCACATCAGAAAGGGTGAGGATGACAGATTAGCTGCAACCTGAAAGCCTCAGCACTGACACCAGGAGCTCTGTAGTTATTGGATACATTGAGGGAATGAGGACAAAAGGAAGAACATGTGAGAGACAGGAGAGGAGGGCGTTGATGTGGAGCCCTGCTGGCTGCTCTGCATACATTGGTAGAGTCTGTTATGTTCTTGGTACCTGCCATTCTTGGATGATTCTGAGGAAGTGGACCATTTTGACCTCCTCTGGCATTTGTCCAAAGGGCATCTGATCCATTGGCTGGCAAGCGCTAATGAGGTCTTGATATAAGAGCTATTCTCAGCCAGATGTGGTGGTACACATCTGTAATCTCAGCTACTTGGAAGGCTGAGGCAGGATTGTAAGTTTGAGGCCAATAGTGAAGTTGCATGAAAAAAAAAAAAAAGACCTGTTGTTAAAATTATGTTGCAGTTCTGAATTTGTTGGCTCAAATGGCAGAGTGTAACAGGAATAAAAGATCTCAAACAAGGGTACATGCTAATTGGACAGAAGTTTACTTAACTTCTGTGTACTTTCCATTTTCTCTTTAGTAAAATGGGCCTGATAATAATAGTACATTCTTTTTAAGATTGCTTTTAAGATACAGTGGGTTATAGCTGGGCATGGTGGCACATGCTTGTAATTCTAGTACTTAGAAGGCTGAGACAGGAGGATCGCAGGTTCATAGTCAGCTTCATCAATTTAGAGGGGCCATCTGCAACTTAGTGAGACCCTCTTTAAAAAAAAATAGGAGCCGGGCGTGGTGGCGCACGCTTGTAATCCCAGCATTCGGGAGGCTGAAACCGGAGGATCCGGGTTCGCGGCCAGCCTCAGCTACCTAGTGAGACACTCCGCAACTTAGTGAGACTCGGTTTCAAAATAAAGAATAAAAAATAGGGCTGGGGGTATAGCTCGGAGGTAGAATGCCCCTGAGTTCAACTCCCAGTACTGCAAAAAAAAAAAAAAAAAAAAAAATAGGGCTGGGGTTGGAGCTCAGAGGTAGACTGGCCCTCGGTTCACTCACACACACACACACACACACAATACACACATACACAGAGAAAGAAAAAAGGTACAACAGATTGCTATGAGTAAAGCCCTTAATAAGAGTGATTAATTAGTGTTATCTATTATTATAACTCCTAAGAGGCAAATATACTCAAGTACTACCTTCAGAACTAAAATAATAATTATAGTTTTCTTTTTCTAGCACAATGGGACCTGTATTAATTAAGACTCTCAGTTACAAGTGACACTCAACTCAAACTAGCTTAAGAAAAAAAAGAAGATTTTATTGACTTGTCTATCTGAAAAACTCAGGTTTGTCTATTCCAGTTTCAGTACATCTGGTTTTAGGGATGCAAAGTGATATCATCAGTCTTGGCTTCTTTTAATCTCTCAGCTATGCTTTCCTCTATGCTAATCTTATTCTCAGGGAGATTCCTTATGTAGAAGCAAGATGGCTGTTGGCAGTGGCTGACTTGCATTCCCACAACTTGGTAATCTTCTAAACCTGGTAGAAGATCCGGCAGAAACTCTGGCCTTGATTCTCATTAGCCCAATTGGATCACATGCTTATTCCTGAACCAATCACTGACTCCCTGACTCGATCAGCCTAGAGCGTGTAAGTGCTTACCATTGAGTGAGAAGAAGGATCTTTCCACACAGACAAATTAAGGTATAGTTACCAGAAAAAAGGCAATGGAGGCATATAGGGATAGATTCAGGTTTTGTGGAACTTGACATTGTAATTTGGGGCCTTTTTTTTGGGGATTGAACTCAGGGGCATTCTACCTCCGAGCTACACCCCTAGCCCTATTTTTTACTTTATTTTGAAACCAGGTCTCACTAAATTGCGGAGTGCCTCACTAGGTAGCTGAGGCTGGCCGCGAACCCGGATCCTCTGGTCTCAGCCTCCCGAATGCTGGGATTACAAGCGTGTGCCACCACGCCCGGCGGGGGCCTTTTTTTTTTTTTTTTTTTTTAAAATAAAAATAACATAACAGACAGAAAAAATTAAAAATGCATATGAAAGTAGCCAGGTGTAGGGGCACAAGTCTGTAATTTCAGTACATGGGAGGCTGAGATAGGTTCAGTGACAGCCTCAACAACTTAGTGAGGCCTTCAGTAACTTAGTGTGACCCTGTTTCAAAATAAAAAATAAAATAGGGGTGGGGTTGCAGATCAGAGGAAGAATGCCCCTGGGTTCAATCCTCAGTACTACACATATACACACATGCACATACACACAAAAGCATATAAAGATGAGTTTTATTTATATATTCTTTAAAATTAAAAAATCTTCTGAGAATTATTTAGAATGAGAAAATAACAACACATTATTGGAATCTTAGAGATGTAGATTATTTTCATCTAAGGTCTGTTTAGGCAATTTACCAGAAATGTGATTATATAAATGCTTATTGATTATAATCTGGCTTCCTCTCCCCACCTAGAGCACTCCGTAATGCCCAGCACTTACAGGGACCCATGCAAGCCAACGACTCTGAAGCTTAAGCTTTGTCAGCTTCACAATAAATCTTCCTCTGGACGCGGGGCAAGCAAAACCAGCAGATGTCCATTCCCTAATAGCAGATTCCTTGTTTTAAAGACTGGCGATCTGGACGTATATCCAGGGAACTCTGCTCAGGCCGCCACATCTGGGAAACCTTGGCTTGGCAGTGCAAGCGATCATCATTTTGTACTTTGTGGCACTGGCCAAACCCAGCTGGATTTTTGCTACACTGATTTTAACAGCTCTGCACTCACGTAATTCAGTGCTTTAAAAGGCCATGTTTTATTTGGCACTGATGCTTTCAACAAACTTACAGGGACCGTTGGCCCCAGGAGGCAAAAGCTGAACCTGTCCTGCCACAGCTTCTGGACATGTCCTAATTTTCTCTTCCTCCTTCTTCTTCTTTGCCTTTTCCTCGACCTTTTACTTCTCTCCTTCTTTCTGTTTTCTTCCACTTTTTATTCTCTTTTCTTCTCTTCCTCCCTCCCTGATTGTTTTGACAGCTCATTGAGTTCAGACAGTACATCACACATGAGGCCTAAATTATGAGCAAATTCCATTGACGTCAGGCCATTTGTACATCCAGTGAATTTGGCTCAATTTTTGGCATCTCTAGGCTGTGTCCATTTGAGATGCAGACAAGTGCCTTCAGGGCAACAGAGGCATTCCAGATGGCTGTGTTCAGATGGACTTCCCAGCACACTGCTCCCTCCCATCTGGGCCAGCACTGGGAATGCCATAGGCCACTGTGGGCACATCCCCACAGCTGATGTTGACTCTTGAAAGGAGTGCAGCAAACATGCTGTGACTTATCAGGGGAAACCTGCAGATGATTAACCCTGGGTCCATTATAGGCTGCATTTCCACTCAAGTGGACTTCAGGCGGGGGGTAAAAGCAGGGTAAGAGAGAGGACAGACAGAGTAGAACACCAGGAGTTTGGCAGCAGTTGTAAATGTTTTTTTCCTCAGCAAAAGAGACACAACAAGAAGAGGAAAAAACAAAAACAAAAGCAAAAAATCAAACAACAACAAAAAAACTTCCCCAAACCAAAAAAAAAAAAAAAAAGCCACTAAAAGATAACAAACATTAGGCTTGAGTTCTTGCTATTTCACTCACTACCTGTGTGAACTTGACAGGTTGTGGTAGGCATGGGCTCAATGTTCTTTCCCACACTTTTACTTCTGAAAATAGAAGCAGCCTCTTTCCTTTGGAGGCACTTCTTTCATACTCCATATGACCTCAGGGCTCTGTCTCCCTACTCCACCCCCTCTCTCTCCTATCCCTCAGTGATAATACCAGCAGAGTCAATTATAGTGTCACAACACTTGGATATAGTGAACAAATCACATGGCTTATGCTAGGCCATTATAGTACTTTCTTGAAATTTTTACAATTACCATATTGGATCAAAGCTATATAAGGATATTAATATACCTTGTAAACTGGGCATGGTGTTGCACATTGGTAATCTCAATAATTGGGAGGCTGAGAAAAGAGGATCCCAGGTTTGCAGTCAGCCTTAACAACTTAATAAGGCCCTTAGCAACTTAGTAAGACCCTATTTCAAAATAAAAAAATAAAGCTGGGCATGGTGGTACACACCTGTATCCCAGTACTGGGAGGCTGATACAGGAGGATTACAGGTTCAAAACCAGCCTCAGCAACTTAGTGACGCTCTCAGCAACTTAGCAAGACCCTGTTTCCAAATAAAAAATAAAAATAGGGCTGCAGGTATAGTTCGGAGGTAGAATGCCCCTGGGCTCAATCCTCAGCACCATATATAATCAAACAAACAAAGAAATGAACAAGCCAGACATGGTGGTGCACGCCTGTAATCCTAGTACTTAGGAAGCTGAGATGGCCTCAGCAATTTAGTGAGACTCAGCCACCTAGCAAGACCCTGATTCAAAACAAAAAATAAAAAGGGCTGGAGGTGTAGCTCAGGTAGAAGGTCTCTGGGTTCAAACTCAGTACCATAAATATATATATAGCACAAATATATATACATACACACACATACATAAACACACATACACACATTTTATAAGGTATATATACCTTATAACTGCAAAATAAAGGAGAAAGAAAAATACTATTATATTAGCCAGGGAGAAATGGAGTCATTCCAAATCAAAAGGCCATGCCTCGCCTCTCTGAGTCATTGTCACAACTACCTAGATTTATGAGATTATACATATGTGAATTTTCCTGGCATCTGAAAGTTATCCTTTCAAGGGCAAAAGGATCTTTTAAAAAAAAAACATTATTTGTCAACTTTTCTAAAGTATTTCACATACTTCTCTTTTAAAATGGAGGACAGTACATTTAGCCTCTTCTGGATGGCACAGGGCCATCAAATTAAACATCAATTAATAACAGACATATGATAATATGGTCTGGGGTGCCTCTTCTTCCTTTTAGACTGTCCCAGTCTGCACCTCCTAACTCCTGCCTGCTTACCTAAGCACCACAGGGTAAGCTCCTACAAAAATGAGCCAGGTGTGGTGGTGCTAGGAATACCAGTACTGGGGAGGCTGAGACAGGGGGATCACAGGTTCCAGGTCAGTTTCAGAAACTTAGTGAGACCCTATTAAAAAAAAAAAACAAAAAAAACCGAAACCAAAAACAACAACAACAAAAAAGGGCTGGGGCTCAAGCTCAGAGGCAGAATGCCCCTGGGTTCAATCGCTAGTAGGACACACATAAACACACACACAAAAAGAATAACTTGAGGTACCCTGGCCTCACTGATGGTCAAAACTCCGATTATCTTCCTGTCTTGCATCCCCCTTCCTGATGTGTTTTTGCATTTCCTCTGTTTCTTCCTAGACTTTTGGTCTAGCACTTTCCCTTCAGATCTCACCTGTGATACAGCTGCTTTGTGACTGACCTTCCGTCTTCTTCCTCACATGCCATTTTGCCTTTGCCCTTGGGCCCTGTTTTGCCTCCAGCTGGCAATTTTACTGAGCCAGGCTGGGGTCCCATGACAAAGAATCAGATGCTAGTGCTTCTGTCTCCTTTCACAAGGTTAAACGGACTGGGATCATTTACGGCAGGGACAAACAGCCTTACGCACTATAGTAATCCCCAGAGTGAGATATGAAATCGATGGGGGCGGGGGAAGGGTTATAGAAGATGGTAGTCCTACTGCAGAGGCCATGTTGTAATTAAGCAGTATGGAAGTCATGGCACTCTAGGGAGTGTCAGTTTCACTGTTATTGGTTAATTGAATTACAAGTGCATCTTTGGAATTCTCAGATTTCCAACCCCTGCAGCCAGGCTCGTTGCTGGCCCCTATTCTCCTGAGGCCTCGCTTTCTCCTGTTCCCTCCCTGCTGACCCACGAGTGCACGACTCCTGAGGTTATAACATTTTCCTTCTGCTTCAACAGGCCCATTTCTTCATTTCCATAAAAATGGTGCAAAGATAGTAAAGCATAAAAACACCTCTATCTACGTTTTAAAGGTGGATTTTACCCTTCTCCAGGGTTAAGGGGAGCTTACATGCTAAAATTGTCATTCTGAATGGATCAATGCCCCTGTTGAAAGCTATAGGAGCCGGGCACTGTGGTGCAAGCTTATAATCCCAGTACTTAGGGGCTGAGACAGGAGGATCAGAGGTTTGAGGCTATCCTTAGCAACTTAGACCTTATTTCAAAATAAAAATAAAATAGGGCTAGGGGTGTCACTTGGAGGTAGAATACCCTGGGTTCAATTTCTACTACCCCCAAAAAATTTTTAAAAATTTTGTTTTTTTTAATTTCTAGGGGTGGGTGTAGCTCAGAGGTAGAAAGTCCCTAGATTTAATCCTCAGTAAAATACACACACACACACACACACACATACAGAAAAGAAAAAAAAAAGCTAACGGATAAATCATGCCAAATTAAAATCTTAAATTAAGTATAAACATTTCAGCCTCACTTTAGGAACTTCAGAGAACTCTGATCTTATGGATTAGATCTGGCCAGTCCTCCTCAAGCTCCTGCGTTGAAGGCTGGGTCCCCAGTGCAGCCGTGTTCAGAGGGAAATGCTGTGACAACAAGGCTCTGACATCATGAATGAATTAATCCCCTGGTAGATTAATAACTTGATGGCGGTAGAAACTGTGGGAGGTGGGGCCTCCCTGGAGGAAGCAGGTCCCTGGGGACCTGCCCTGGAAGGGTGTATCTTGTCCCTGGCCCCTTCCTCCCTCTCTGCTTCCTGGCCGCCCTCTCTGTCATGGTCCTCTGCCTCACCACAGGCCCAGAGCCGTGGGGCCAGCCAACCATGGACTGAAACCAGGAGCCAAAATAAACTTTTCCTCCTGTAATTTGTTTTTCTCAGGTATTTGTCAAAGGGATGAAAAGCTAACTGACACTCTCAAGAGCCCACTAAGCCGCTGATCCTCTCTTTCATCTTTTACGTGCATGGAGCCCACCTACCTATCTGGACACAGGCAGCACTTAGAAGCCCAGCCCACAGGCCCCAGCTCTGATATGCACACAGAGATTCCCCCCCTTTCCCACTCTTCCTGTTTACTCCTGCCCTGTTGTGTTCACCCTGGTTCTGTGATCCCATGGTGTGCTTTAGTGTAGTGGTTCTCAATCCATCCAGAGAACTTAAAAAAAAAAAAAAAACCTCATGTCCAGACACACCACAACCAATTAAATTAGAATCTCTGGGGCTAGGCATAAGCATCACATTTCCCCCCAATATTTTGTTAAGAAAAATTTCAAACATACAAGAAAGTTGGAAAAAAAAATGTATAGGGTACCTGTGTACCCACTAACTTGATTCTGTCATTAGAAGTTTTATTATACATATGCATTTACCTAGTGCCACTTTATTATTATCTATGGTCTATTCCTCTATTAAAATTCTCCTAAGTACTATGTTTTGATACATTTAAAAGTAAATTGAAGCAGGTTGTGGTGGTGCATGACTGTAATCCTAGTATTTGGGAGACTGAGACAGGAGGATCACAGGTTCAAGGCCAGCCTCAGCAACTCAGCAAGGCCCTCCACAACTTCGTGAGACCCTATTTCAAAAATAAAATAGGGCTGGGAGGCAGAATGCCCTTGGGTGTGTACACACACACACACACACACACACACACACACACACACACACACAATCAAGGGTGAAGAGAAAGGAAAGGGAATGGGGAGTTATTGTTTACCTCTGTAACTCTGTTACAGAGTTTCTGTTTGGGGGTCATGAAAAAGGTTTGGAAATAATGGTGATGTTTGCACAACATTGTAAATGTAATCAATGGCATTGAATTATGCACTTAAAATGGATATATAGTGCATATTTAGTGAGACCCTGTTTCAAAATAAAACAGGAAAAGGGCTGGGGATGCAGCTCAAAGATAGAACTCGGGGGTGAGGGGGTTTAGGGGGGGTCAATTCCTAGTAACAAAACAAAACAAAAATGATTACAGTGAGCCGGGCATGGTGGCCCACGCTTGTAATCCCAGCATTTGGGAGGCTGAGACTGGAGGATCCGGGTTCTCGACCAGCCTCAGCTACTTAGTGAGACACTCCACAACTTAGTGAGACCCCATTTCAAAATAAAGAATAAAAAATAGGGCTGGGGTGTAGCTTAGAGGTAGAATGCCCCTGAGTTCAATCCCCAGTACCACACACACAAATGATTACAGTGGCAGATTTTTCATATATTTTTATTCCAAAAGAACTATTCAAAGTAAATGCAGATAATGATGTATTACCCCCTGAGCCCAGATACTACGTATATAGGTGTTTTTCATTATTCTTTATACTGTACACATATTCTACATATATCCCATCTTATTTACTGAGTAAATGATGCTTTTTTGTGTGTGGCACTAGGGATTGAACCCAGGGGCATTCTACCTCCGTGCTACACCCCCTGCCTTATTTTATTTTTATTTGGAAACAAGGTCTCACTAGATTGATGAGAGTCTCACTACTTGCTGAGGCTATTCTCAAACCTGCAATCCTCCTGTCTCAGCCTCCCCCAAGTACTGGGATTACAAGCATGTGCCACCATGTCCTGCTGTGCAAAGACTTTTAAGACAAATGAATAGGATTCTTTGCCCACAGGAACGTACTCAGGCAGCTCCTGTCACGGAACACCTACTCTCTTTTCTTTACCTATAGAAGATCTCCTTTCTATAGGAATTGGTATAACTTTCTACCTTCTGAAGAGTCTCTCTGCAATTGCAGTCATTGCCAATTTACTTAATATATTTGCCATTCATCCTAGCCCCAAATTAAATAGTTTTATTTCCAATCCTTTTTATTTCAGGAAAAGAAGTAGCATCCTGGCGTGAGTCTCAGATCCACCCCCTCTCTCTCCCTGCACTTCTCTGTTATTGCCTCTCACAGGCTTTTGTGCTCTTTAGCCCTTCATTGGTTAGAGCAACACGAAGCATCTTAAGAAGACTGGCAGCCGGGGAAGGGAGAAGGCTGGGTATTTCTTTCTCTTTTCCTGCTTCCTGTGGAGTCTGGCAGTCTTCCACCAGACAACCCCTCCCTTCCTGGTTCTAGCTCTACTTGGGCAGTTCCCCTGGTGATTTTCACTCCCTCTGCCGGACAGCCCAGGCTTCTGGGCTCTGGTAACACCCCTTCTCCTGGTGCCACTCATGAAACAAGAGGAATGATTTCCTGCTTTTGCTAACCTGTGGATTGCTTCACCATTCTCCATTTGACTACATCACTCTTCCATTCATCTGTAAAATAAGCCTTTTCCCTTCCTCAGACAGACCTGCTTCCTGGTTATATCTGGACCGACAGCATGTGTAGTGTAAAAGCATATGCTTGGAAGCTGGAGGGATCTAAGTGTGAATCCTGTTCCTTATTCTATGAACTTGGGCAAGTTACTTAACCTCATTCTATAAACTGGGAGTTATAGCACCTACCTCACTAAGATGCTGTGCATATTAAATGGGTTGCTATATGGAAAGTGCCTGCACCATAGTTAGGACTAAATAAATACATGGAACCTCCTGTTACCGACTTGTAAACTCCACCGCAACATGACCACATGCTTCTCTTTGTGCCCCAGTGCTTTGCTTACAGGTATTTAATACATTACCGCATCTCAAATTTCATTTCATCGGCAACTTACTGAGCACCTGCCATGTGCTAGTAATTGTGTTAGGCACTACTTTTGGACAACATGACAAAAACACAGCCCTTGCCTTCAATGTGCTTACAATCTGATGGGAGCGAGAGATGTGACCACTAAGTCTGCAGAAAGACAATCTGACAACACTCCAGCCTGAGGCCCAAGTGACACAGGTGAACTCAAGGTTAGAGAAATGAGTGAACTACTCTGCCTGGAAATGTCAGGCACGAGTCAGGGAAGGGCTGCACCTTGCTGGCTTTAAGGGAAGAGAGAATTTCCAACAAGCAAAGGATGAGGGGAAGGAAAATTCAGGCTGAAGGAATGAGCTAAGTGGTAGAGTGATGATCATTATCTGGAAATCATCATAAAGGGAGACCTTAAAATCTTTGCCAGATATTGAAACCGGACTTCAAGTGAAAAAAGAAGGAAGCTTTTGAAGAGAGGAGTGACTTGACCAATTGTAACTTCAACAACAACAAAAAATAACAATAAATTAAAAAAATAAAAACAGAAAGAGGGAGAGAGAGGATCTGGAGATCCATTAGCAAGTTCCTGCTGTGGCACTTCTGAGACATAATTCACAACACTGGAGGATTGATTTATGTGAAGGACAAGCAAGAGTGTTAGTTAAAACTGGCTCCAAGACAGCGTTTGTTCAACAGAGCAGTGTCTCAGGAATAACAACGATAACAGTTATAGCTAACTAATTTTTAATGTATTTAGAAAATTGTTTTTATTTATTTATTTTTTTTTTGCGGTACTGGGGATTGAACTCAGGGGCATTCTATCTCCGAGCTACACCCCCAGCCCTATCTTTTATTCTTTATTTTGAAACCGAGTCTCACTAAGTTGCGGAGTGCCTCACTAGGTAGCTGAGGCTAGCCGCGAACCCGGATCCTCTGGTCTCAGCCTCCCGAATGCTGGGATTACAAGCGTGCGCCACCACGCCCGGCTAGAAAATTGTTTTTATATATACATGCCTTCCACTGGCCTGTATTCCAATAGAAGGCGCCATGTGATCCTGGGCCTTGCTCTAGTCTCCCCCTGCTCAGTGCGCTCCAGCTCTTGCAGCTGAGTAAGCTAACTTGAATAGGTTTTGACTCAGGGTATTTGCAGCTGCTGTTCTATCTGCTGGGAGGAATTTTACTCCAGGCCTTTGCTTAGCCTTATATCATCGGGTACATTGTTTCTTACAATCCTCCCTTTTATTTAGTCTCCTTTTGGCTAGCCTCCTTGCTATTCCTCAGTTACATGAAGCATTCTCTTGCCCCACACACCCCCAGCTCCTTCCCCCTGATTTCTGCCTGGTTTTCTTCTTCACCTCCTTTAGATCTTTCTTTCTTTGTGCATCATCCTTTCAGTGAGGGATCCTTGCAACTCTGTTGAAAATTTTAAAGTGAAAATTAAATATTCTTTCCCTTTTTCTTCTTTCTTTCCCCCATAGCATTTAGCTGCTTGGGAAACTATGTATTTCCCTTTTTATTTTGTTTTCCCATACTTGAATGGGTGCTCCATTATGATAGGTATTCTAGTTTAATTTTATTTATTACTCTATCCCTAGTACCTCAAATAGTCTCCAGAACATAGCAAGTGAATGAATGTCTGGCTGAAGAGATAAATAACTCCAGACTCCTTCTCATGTGTCAGGTATTGGGTAAAATGCCTACCTCAAAAATGCCTTTCCTAGCCGGGCACGGTTGGGCTTGCTTGTAATCCCAGTTCTTGGGAGGCTGAGACCAGAGGATCCGGGTTCGCGACCAGCCTCAGCTACTTAGTGAGGCCTTCCACAACTTAGTGAGACCCTGTTTCAAAATAAAGAATAAACAATAGGGCTGGGGATGTAACTCAGAGGTAGAATGCCTCTGGGTTCCATCTCCAGAACCACACACACACACACACACACACACACACACACACACACACACACACAAGTCTTTCCTGAGTCTCCTGTCTAAAATAATCATTTATGCTGGGCATGATGGCAAATGCCTGTAATCCCAGTACTTTAGAGACTGAGACAGGAGAATTGCAGATTCAAAACCAGCCTCAGCAATTTAGTGAGACTTTGTACAACATAGTGAGATCTTGTTTCAAAACAAAAAATAAAAAGGGCTGGGGATGTAGCTCAGAGGTGAAATGCCCCTGGGCCCAATCCCTAGTAACACACACACACACACACACACACACACACACACTAAAAATAATAGCCATTTATATCATAGTTATGTTTGTTTTTGCAGTACTGGGGATTGAACTCAGGTACATTCTACCTCTGAGCTACACCCCTAGGCCTATTTTTTATTCTTTATTTTGAAACAGAGTCTCACTAAGTTTCGGAGGGTCCAGTAAGTAGCTGAGGCTTGCCATGAAGATCCTCCCATCTCTGCCTCCCAAGTACTGGGATTACAAGCGTGAACCTCATTATAACATCATTATATTTTTTGCAAGTACTTATCATAATCTGAATTTATCCTACTTAGTTACTTGTTTATCATCTGCTGTTTCCTTCTCTTTTAGAATGTAGGCTCCATTACACCTGGCTTCTTGACACATAGTAGGCATTCGATAAATACTTATTAAACGAATGAATGAATGTACAAAGCACTGTGCTGAAAGCTGCACATGGATTTTCTCACAGCAACTCCAACTAAATAATAGCCTTTGGCCTCCCTTTTCTCAAATGAGAAAAAGAGAGATTTTTTTAGCACTTACCCAGCTGGAACATGGTAGAACCAGATTTGAACACAGGCAGTTTAATTCCAGCATCAGTTCTGACTTAGTTTTAACTGCAGGTCTTCGTAGAGCCTTCTGAACCTACAGTCTACAAGAGAAGGAAAGTATTTGCAACATTGCCAAAACTTAATTGACTACAGAATCCTCTGCTTTTATGGGATGTTCCTGGAGTTTTATGGATATAGTTTAGAAAATATTGCCTTAAGATTTTTTGCCCATTTGATTGGGAATTTCATAGAGCTTTATTTAAAGCCACTCCATTGCACTCCCACGAGGCCTATCATGCCTTAACAGACATGGTGAGATGAAGGAACAGAGGTCTGCTCAATGGGGGAAGCAAAGACAGCTCAGGCTACTGTCAAACAACAACAACGAAACAATGGAGAAGAAGTATATGTGTGGGAGAGAAAGATGTAGTCCTAACTAAGAGAAAAACACAAAGATTACTTTCTTTTAGGAAAATCTGTGACTGTTTAGTGTTCGGTCCTGAGTAAAGCATCAGAATATCAATTCTGTCCTAAAACACAGAGGAGCCCACAGATCCTCAGTGGTTGAATTGACATCAGTATTATTTACTCAACGTCCATTCTCTTTCTCTTTTCTACAGGTTCCCATGTCTGGGCTAGTAATTCATCCTCCTGTCAGCCTTGTGCTTCTTCACACCAATAACCCTCTTCACCAGTGAATGGCATAGGTCACCTTATGCAGTTCTGGTCAGTGAGACATAAAGGCAAGTCTTCGTAGGGACTTTGTTCATGAAAAGAGATTCATAAGATGGGCCTGGTGGCACATGTCTGTAATCCTAGTACTTGAGAGGCTGTGACAGGAGGATTGCAGGTTTGAAGCCAGTCTCAGCAACTTAAAAAAAAATTAAAAATAACAGAAATAAAATATAAGGCTGGGGTGTAGGTTGGAAGTAGAATGCCCCTGGGTTCAACCCCCAGAACTCCCCTCCTCCCCCACACTAAATAAGTAACTAAATAAATGGATAGATAGATAGATAGATAGATAGATAGATAGATAGATAGATAGATGAAAGAGGTCCATAGGAAGAAATGTTGTGTCTGCATGTGGTGCCTAGCACCAGACAAAGCTAACGTTGATAATTAAAATGGCAAAGCAGAAAAATGGAAAGAAACTGGATCCATGGTGACATTACTTAAGCAACCCACATGTTTCTCTGGTTTTCTTACTATGTGAGATAATAGGTGTTTCTTATTACTAAAGCTATTTTCTTAGGTTTTTTTCTTACTTGTGGTCAAAGCATCTCAACTAATATAGGTAGGAAATAGAACCCCTGACAGCTGCTCCATGTGTTCACACAGGGCAGAATGTGAGCTTTGGAAAGGAGCGCTATAGCAGGGAGGGAGTCCAAGGAAAGAGAGTTACACTTCCATGGTAAAAGCAGGTGATGATCTTGAAACATTGGTGTCACAGGGAAAGGGGGGGGGTTGGGCTAAACATTCAATCATGTTTAGCCCAAGACATATAGGTGCCCAAGCTAATTTGTGTGTGTGTGTGTGTGTGTGTGTGTGTGTGTGTGTGTGTGTGTGTTACTAGGGATTGAACCAAGGGGAAACCCCTATTTTTTATTGTTTATTTTGAACAGAGTCTCGCTAAGTTGCAGAAGGCCTCACCACATTGCTGAGGCTGGCCACAAATGTGAGATCCTCCTGTCTCAGCTTTTCAAGTACTGGGATTACAATCGTGTGCCACCACATCTGGTTATCCAAGTCAGTTTAGAACTTCTCTAACTCAATATTCAGTAAAATATTTGTTCAATAGCATTTACTGGGAATGAGAATATCTGATTTCTAATTGGAATTATAGGCTTCAATATTTGTGTGTGAAATAAAAGATTTACCACATACGTTGACTATAACATTTTAACTTATTTGGAATTGTTTTTCCATAGCATAATGTTAGATTCTACTTGTCATATTAGATATGATTAAAGATAACATATACGGGTATAGTTATTATGGGTTCAAAATGTATAAAATTTCTTAATTTGTAGCTTTCTTCCCTACCTTTGTGTAGTTCTTATTTTCTTGCTAATTTTCATAGGTGATTTTTTGTTTTTTAAAAAAAGCAACAGATATCTTGGGAGGAATATTCAATGGATTTAATTTTAGATAGGGAAATAAATCGCTCATTTCCAGTGAACAACCCATCATATTTGGTTTTAAAATTTCAGCGCTGATTCCTTATTTCAGATGACTGTTAGTTGACTGTCCCAAGATTGTGTGTCTTAGCCTCATTTATGCTTGCAACTTGCACAAGGTTTTGCAACACAAATGAGTCAGTGCCAGTTCAAGGGTGCTGCCTAAATTGGCAGGAGTGGGACTTGTGTTGAAAACAGACGCAAGGGAAGTAGCCGTCAGGTCAGTGGTGTAATACTAGAGTAAAGATCCTCCAACTATAATGGCTAAGGATCTTAGAGGTTTTTCCTGTTCCCAAACTGGGTCCCAACCTCCTGGATGCCCAGCTATGTGGATATCCCTGGGCATGGTGAAGTTCCCACTTGAAATCTGCAAAGGCTGCTGTTCTTCCACTTCAAAACACAAGGCTGACTGCCTGCATTCTCGATTGGTAGCTTTTAGATATGCCCTAAACCCTGCTGGACTTGTTTCTTGGGCTATTGGTAACTCTAGGGGAATGGAATGGAATTCCAATAAACATAGAAGAGAGGGATTTCTTTGATCAGATAATCCTATCCACAAGTTCTCTTTAGGGAAAAATCAGATTGCCAACAACTTCAGAACTTGATTTCAACAGATTTTTAGATGCCTTAAGGAGAAAAAGTAAGCACCCCTGTCCCTCACCCTGTGGGCATGCTCAT
>PVLC010035247.1:0-16438 GCA_004027655.1 Graphiurus murinus | reverse complement strand
GAGCACTGGGTTGGGAGTCATAAGACCTGGTTCCTGGTCCCATATTTCTCAGATATTAGAAATAGGATCTTCAAAGAGTCCTTTCCCTTTTCCAAATGTCCTTTCCCTTAACTCTGATAAAAAGATGCTGGGTTAATGGGTAGGAATGTCCCTTCACCTCTAATATTTTATTGTTCTGAAGTTCTAGGAATGTTTACCTTGTTTTTCAAAACTGTCTACACTGTGAAAATGCTTACCCATTTATCAAAAAGATTCATTGGAAATATCTTTGTTAGTAAATATATGCAGAGGGGAATTGAGAGTCCAATTTTCATCTGTGTGTTCCCTGTTTCAAAGCTTTGCCTCCAACGATAAAGACTGAGCTGAGGTGACATGCAAACTTATACATAAGATCCAGGCGCCACGTAGGAACCTCCAAGTGAAACTGTCCAGATGCCCCCAAAGCACTGAAGCCTACTTGGGACCCAAAGAGAAGCCTATGAGATGGGTAGGTTCATACAGGGCTGCACACAGTGCCCTGTTCCAACCCTTTGAGGACAGAGATTCTAGAAACAGCCAACATGAGCATATATGTACCCCATGCTCCTGATGGGTACATTTGGCCTCACATGTCCAAGGGCCCCTCAGGGCCGAGTGCTCCTGAGCATGCCCACTGAAGTCTCTCCAGAGGCCACGGCTATGGTGTTCCTTCCTGGAGATACTATGTCCCTAGGATTCTTCCAGAGTCCTTTCCTACTCAAGACAATAGTGAGGGTTTTTTGTTGTTGTTGTTGTTGTTTTCCCAGGAATTATTCTCGGAATACCTTTAATCCTTCTAGAATTCTTTGACCTCTTGGGAAATTGCTAGGCAAGGCCTGTGTCTTAGTGCATTTTCTGCTGCTATCCCAGAATACCACAGCCTGGGTAACTTATAAAGAACAGAGGTTTCTTTGGCTTGTGGTTCTGAAGGCTGGGTGGTCCTAGAACATGGTGCCAGCATGCTGAGCTTTTGGTGAGGGCCTCGTGCCACATTGAAAAACGGCAGAGGGCATCACACGGCCAGACGGAGCAAGTGTGCCAGCTCAGGTCTCTCTTCTTTAAAAAGTCAGTAACGGCATGTAGGGTCCCCCCCTAATCCTAACTACCTGCCAAAGGCCCCACCTACAAGTACTATGAACAGATAAATTTGGGGATTAGCTTTCCATCACACAAACTTTGGGCAGAAGGAGGCACATTCAAACCATAGTAGCCTCAGTGTACATTTTATCTGTTTTTTTTTTTTTTTTTGGTGGGGAGTCTATAAGGTAACCCATAAGCTACGACTTTTTGCAAAACTAAGAAAAATCACTAAGCATGAAAAGTAAAATGATTTCTATAAAAATACCAGATTCTTCACTAATGAAAAGTTGATATGGAAAAAAGTGTGTGTGTAGGGGGTGCAAATTCCAGTCAACATAAAGATCAATATATCATAATTACAAACAGTGCACTGAGTACCTCCATGACATATGCTTCCAAAGATGGGGAGCCTCGCCTGCCTTGCTCTCTACTGCACCCCCAGCCTCAGAACAGCGTCTGGGTGTGGTAGCCGCCCCGCTGATGCCCACTGTGATCTGGCTGGTGTTTCTATGTCCCCATCTCACAGAGAAAGTAACTGAGGCTTAAGAGTTAAAGAGACTGAATCGCCAAAATCACAGAGCCAGAAAGTGTCAGAGCCGAGACACGTGCTCCCAAATGGTCTCCTCTCCCTACGGCATTTGCTGTCTGTCCCCAAGCCACTCCATCTACTCAGGACCAGCGCTCATGTCTTGCTTTCTTCACTACCTCTGGTGAACGCTGGCTTATTGATCTGACTAAACAGTCAGCTTTTTTGTAAGTTTCCACCCTTGCAAAAATTCCACCAGCGAACACATTAGGGTTTTCTTTAGAAAGCAACAGCATCCCACATCTGGCCACAGCGGGGTATGTGGAATTGGAAAATAAGGAAGTAGAATGTGTGACTTTCTTCAGAACTGTTATTGTTATAGTTTCTGAGCAGAGAGGCCGATTGCCTCGGAGAGTCTAAGGATTACTAACTCCCTTGTGACAGTCCTGGGCTCCTTGCATCTTTGGAATCTCTAAAGCAAATCTGACGGCTGGCAAGTATTTTGGAGAGACTTATTAGAAATCGTCTCCTCTGCCTCACTTCTAAAATGCTAATTTGATGCGTGCACTTACTCAGAAGACGACTGATTTGTTCGCCGGCTGATTGATATTTGGCATCACCCCCACGCTGCTGCTCCTCTCTGAAAACGCAGGAACAATAATCAAATGTTAAGTTTCTCAAGAACCTTTCTTCCAAAGAAAATCAAACCACTTGCCCTTTGTTATCTCAATTATCTCTCGCACATCTTGGGAAGAGCTTGTTTTTACCTTCACTATCAGAGCGGTGCCATGATTGGAAGCACACCAGAAGACCTGGGCATGAAGCCTGCTCTGAGTATTCACACAAATCCATTTGCTGCTCCTTTTCAGTAGAATGGAATCTCCTGCCTTGCAGGGCTGTTGTGATGGCTAAGTAAGATGGTACATATGAAAGAAAATGAAATCGACAACGGTACAAGGGACTTGCTGAGAGCCAGCTCAACACATTGTTAAGAGTGTGGTCCCTGGAGCAGCCTTCCTGGGAGTATATACCAACTCTGTCAATTACTTACTGTGTGACCTTGGGCAAGTTCCCTGACCTCTCTGAGCTTTAATGTTCCTACCTGGAATAAGGAGATAATGATAATACACCTGTCTCAGTTGTTCCAATGATGAAATGAGATAATGTACATAAAAGTACTAAAAGCAGCGCTTGGCCTGTAGTTAGTGTTCAACTTAAAAGGATTATGGTAAACACTGATGGTTTATTTTATTTTGGTACTAGGCATTCTCCTCCAAGCTACCCCCCACCTTTTTTTTTTTTTTTTTTGAAACAGGGTCTCACTAAGTTGCTGAGGGTCTCACTAACATGCTGAGACTGGCCTAGAACCAGCAATCCTCCTGTTTCAGGCTTCCAAGTACTGGTATTATAGTTGTATGCCACCTTGCCCAGTTAACATTGGTATTATATGAGAAATGAATGAAATGGTTTACAAAGGAAATATCTATGGACTGTAAAATACAGCACATATGTTCATTTGGTATGGATTTTCTGTGCTCAGACAAAGCCCCTGCCTTCCTGTACTACGGACTGTGGCTGGGATTTGTGGTGGTACTTGAGCAGAGAAGTCACTTGAGACAGCGAAGGAATTAATGAGAGAATTCAGCATCTTAGAGGGAGATCCTAGTCTGGCCAAGTGACCTTCCTTCTGGCTGCAGGAACCTCTAAAAGTGCTCCATTGTTCACGAAGCACTTGAACAAATGGCCTTTGCATGAAGGCTTGCCCTAGTTCTGCAACGCAGCAGGCAGGTGGGGAGATTCTGCAGTTAGGGCCAGGAAGGATGGCTCTGAGGTGAAGCAGTGTCCACGAGGTCTCTCTGCTTGTCAGTGGTGGAACCCTGGCTCGCTCCCTCCCTTCCTCCTCCTCCTCCTCCTCCTCCTCCTCCTCCTCCTCCTCCTCTTCTTCCTTCTCCTCCTCCCCCAGGCTGTGTACCTGATGACCACCATCCCAGGCTGGATCTTGTCAGCCCCCAGGGCACCGCTTTCTCTAGCTCTCTGCAGCAGCTGGAAGTTCTGCTAACAAAGGCCGAGGTGACAGCAGAGGAAGACAGGTGGGGAATCAGCGTCTCGGTCTCGTTGCACTGTGGTGTGATGCTTGGCAGAGGGTTGGAAGGATCTCTGGACTTTGCAGATTCTCACCTCTATAACCCTCTCTTTCATCATCAGCAAAATGCATTAATGTGCATCTTCTTGCTAGTCTGGTCTAGAGATCACCTGTGAAAGGACCTTCACAAACAATGGTGTCTTCTGCCTTCTCATCCTTTGTGGTGTTGGGAATCCCACAGGAAATTCTCTTGTCCACACAGCCACTGCAGGGCTCCTCTGTGAGTTCTACTGAGGGGAGAGGAGGGAAAAGAAGGGGAGGGAAAGGAGAGGGAGGGGAGGGGAGCATCATTCTGCTGTCCCTGACCCAGTGAAACACTCACTGAGGTTCATTTCTGGGCTCCACTGAACAAAGAGGAACTAGCCTCTCTACTTTTTCCTGACCTCTGGTTTCTGCTGCTCTTTGTTTCTGCTTCATCCCACAGGAATCGGTCCCAAATGTTACAGAATCCTGCCTTTTAGTAGGGACACACTCCAGAGGTCATCTGGACCAGCTGTCCTTGCATCTACCTTGTACACATTCACATTACCCTCTACTGTTCAGGAAGTGCAGGTAGTAGCTATAGACCTCTGCGGTTAGACATCAGCATGACACAATCCTTTCTATGCCATCTACATAAGGTTGCTGCATAGATACTTCAAATGACAAGTTTTGGTAGAGTTCCTTCCTTCTCTCCCCTCCCTCCCTCCCTCCCTCCCTCCCTCCTTTCTTTCCTTCCTTCCTTCCTTCCTTCCTTCCTTCCTTCCTTCCTTCTTTCCTTCCTTCCTTCCATATCACTAGGGCATTGCTGAGTGAAATAGGCTCCCCTTTCCAGGAATCTGGGTTTACTCAGATAAGTCCAGACCCACTCATAGCTTCTTCAAGAGGAAACGGCCAGGCCTGGCAGCCCCACCTCCCTAGCCATTCCTTGTGCATTGGTGACCAAGCAATGCGGCTGATTGGGTGCTTGACCCCACAGGTAGCCAGTCCCTGGGCTGGCCAAAGACAATGGAGAATGATGAGGAACATTTAGGCAGGTCAGATTTTCTTTTCCTCTTGGGGAGTTTAATAACAGTCTAGGGTAACAAGCCATTGGTATTTGGGGTCAAAACAGAAAAACACAATGAAAGAAGTAGAAAGAGATAGGAGTCAGCTTAATGAGAGACCTAGGCTAAGGAAGCTCCATTTCCACTATCCTAATGCCAGGCCTGCTGGGATCCAAAGCAGCTTTGCATTTCTAGACGACTGTCTGGCTGTGAGGCAGCCCCTCTTCTTGCTGGGGGCCTGGAGAGGGGCAGCTTTTCCCATTCCTTTTCCTTAGGACTTGGCCCCAGAGTAATAGTGTTGATTTCCTTATTTCCACATGATTTTTTTTTTTTTCTGATAAGGTATTTAGCCCTTGAAACAACCTAGGTGCGTCTCTGTTCTTTGTACCAACAATGTCAGACTACTGGCACCCACCAAGTCCCCCTTTTCCTATTGGAGGGAGCAAGGCAGCAAAGCAGCCAAGCTGTGCGGTTGTGGGGCCACTGTCAGCCAGTGCCTCTTCAGAGTGGCCTTCCCTGCCCTAGTGGAACATGCCACCTGTCCACTGCAGCCAGCCACGCTGTCACAGGCACTCCCTCCTATTTTCTGCACAGAATTTATCATCTAATATGGATTTTGTATTAATTTCACATCACTGTCATAATGAATTGCCACACACCTACCAATGTCAGATGGCATAAATTTATTCTTTTACAGTTCTGGAGTTCAAAATGGAAAAGCTACTAGAGGCTCCCCGTATTCTTTGATTTGTGGTTCCATCTCAAGCCACGCTTCCTCCCCTGCTGGATCGCCACATGACCTTCTGTCATCATCCCACGCCTGTCCATTCTAAGGGTCTAGTTAGTGTGCACCTCGACAAACCAGGGTGATCTCCCCTTCTCTGGATGCTTAGCCCAACCCCATCTGCAGTCTCTCTCCTTTCCCATGTAGCTTAGGCCGCATTTGTACATTCCAGGGATTAAGACATGGACAACTTTGGGGGCCGGTTTTCAGCTCACCACAATCTTCCTCAAATATGCATTTACTTGCTTATATTTCTTTTTCTGCCCTCCTCTCTCTGCAAAATAGAAATAGTAGATGGAAGCGGGCGCCTCATCTGTCTTGCTTATCACCATATTCCCAGGGCTTGGGATAGAGCCTCGCATATAATAGATGCTGATAAATGTTCATTGAATGAACAGGTAAATTAATTAATAGGATGGCCAAAATTTGGGATGTTCCTGAGGCTACTTTGGAGACTCATATTCTCTTTTGGAACTTCCAAGCTAACATTCCTCAAGCCAAACCCTTCTGTGGCATTTCCATAAGAGGTCTACAGAAAAAAAAAAAAAAAAAAAAAAAAAAAAAAAAAAAAAAAAAAAAAAAAAAAAAAAAAAAAAAAAAAAAAAAAGAAGAAGTCCTATGGTCAAATAAGTCTGGGAAATACAGGAAAGACATCTTGTTCTTAGAGATGCTTATTGTATATTACCATACTAACTTCCACAAGAACTGGAACTTCCAAGAACTTCCACAAGAAGGAAACTTCATCAATGGATGGAGCAGTACCACATACAAAAAAAAATTTAATATTCAAAGAGCTCATGTTGGGGATGCTGCTCTCACCATCAAATTGTATCATTTTCTCTCTGTGCTTATTGAATTTTCTTTCTCTCTCTTCTGTTTCTCCTTTTCCTCACTCTCCTCCTTCCCTTTCCTTCTCCTCCTCTTCCTCCTCCTTTTTATATGTTATCTCTGGTCTTATTTTGGTCCTTGGTTTTTATTTGTGTGTGTGTGTGTGTGTGTGTGTGTGTGTGTGCATGGCATTGGGAATTGAACTCAGGGGCATTCTACCTCCAGACTACACCCCCAACCCTATTTTATTTTTATTTTTTGAAACAGGGTCTCGCTAGGTTGATGAGAGTCTCACTACTTGCTGAGACTGTCCTCGAACCTGAGATCCTACTGTCTTGGCCTTCCAAGTACTAGGATTAGAGGCATGCGCCACCACGCCCGGTGGTCCTTGGTTTTTCTAACTCTGCCCTTGCAAGAACAGGCTCCCATCCACTTTCCCGTTCTTCCCAGTGGAGCCCTGTAGGAGATCACTCTATACCCCTCTGGCCTCTGCCTACCTAGTGACACTTTTATAGTCACCTTTAGTTTTGTGACCCTTCCACTATCTTTTAGACATTTGTTTAAGCCCAAGTTTTTTAAATATCAAAGGGAGGCCTGTTCCATGACCTCTATACTATTTCATGGCTGAGAAGTAAAAACTGTTGTGAACCCATCCACACAACTGTGTTTGCTGCCTTGGTCCCGGAGGAACTGTACTTTAGGGTTTGGAATGTGCTTTCACTTCTGGACCAGCTGATCCTGCAGGCCTGGACTCCAACCTGGTCTTCCAGCAGTGTGATAGCCTGAGCCAGGATCTATTACTTGAGTGGGATCAGAGAAATTATCACTGGTTGGGTTTCATTCTGTTGGAACCTGTGTCCAGTGAGATACTTGTTCTCCCTAAATTAAACTGCAGGCTTTGAACAATGTGTCAATTCCTGGTATATCCCTAGGATCCAACAAGGATAATGCAGGCCCCATGGGGGGGTGTAATCATATTGCTTTGTTATTTTTCATAGTGATTTCACCATCTTACCTAGTTCTCTAGACAACTTGATGGAGCAGTACTGTACCCATTTTACAGATAAGGAAACAAGAGCGCAAGTTCATGCAGCCAAGGAATAAGTGACATTCAAGACTGAACTTCAGATCTTTGGACTCTTCTGTAGCTATGTTTATGCTAAAATTTTTAAAAAAGCAAATGTTTGCAAAGTGCTTTCACGTTTGCAGTACACTTTTATACATCTGATCTTATTTAATCCCTGAAAGTGCTTTGCAATATAGGGCAAGGCAAGTACTTTAATCCTGGTTTCCTAAGTGGTCCAAAATGAAAAGCTGAGGCTCAGGTCACAGAATTAGTCAATGGTAGTGATTGGATTTAAAAACAGAACTTCCCAATTCATGCATCAAGCATTTTCAGGTAGCCGGGACTCCCTTGTATCCCAGGCCTCTTGCAGGCCTCACTATGGGAAAAGAGGTTTAAACTTTTGGAAAATAGAATCTAAGGCTGAAGCATCCAGCCAGCAAGCTGGGGATAAAGACTGGCTGAGGCATTTCAGGTCACCAAATGGAAGGTTAGAGAACTTCATTTTGTCACCTGCAGAGAAGGGGGCGGGATGCGCTGCAGTGTGCGCCAAAGCTGGAGTCCACAAGTGAAGGAGATTTTACCCCTCAGCTCAGTTCCCTATTCACTGTCTGCCCATTGTCAGGAAGTTCTTTTTTATTTGTAAGTGGATTCCCTCTAGCTGCAATTTGAGCCCTTCTCCTCTTGTCCTGCCCCAGAGGACAGGGACCTGGTTTGTCACCCAGCCTTTTCTTTCTATGTCACACTGGCTAGTGTAGAATTGCTGGTTGTCTGGTTTCTGTTTCCCTCATGCCTGTACCCTTGCCCTGAATCATTCAGGAGAAGAAACCTTTTGCTTTCAGATTGTGAGAATCATAGTAGTTAATAGTAAGGCCATCTTCTAAATAATAATAATAATAATAATAATAATAATAACAACAGCAACCAACACCAACTGCTATCCAGGCCCAGGGTGAAAGAATTCCAGATAGCAACAGGACTGGGATTGCGATGAAGCAAGGGCTTAGCCGGGCAGGGTGTCTTTTGCATTCCAAGGATGGAGTCTGTTGAGAACTTGTGTAAGTCCAAGTGGCCAGGTCTCTGGCAGTGTAGACACAAACCTGGGCCTGGCTGGGAGCTCCTGGGTTTCAGTCTCCACGGGGGCCTGCCCCCTCCCTGAGGACTTGCGTTCCTCCAGGGAAGTCACCCAGCAACTCCTGATTGGGAATTTTCTCCCCTTCCCACGTGGAATAATTTATGGCAAGTCCCAAAATAAGCTCCTTAAAATATCCAAACAATGTTGTTGTTGTTGTTGGGTTTTTGTTTTTTGGTTGTTTTTTTTTTTTCCTTCCCCCTAAGCATTTTACATCCAGGCCTCCATCAGGCAAATTTCGGATAAAAGGTGATTAGTGTTTTGGCAGGATTTTCACGAGGCTTTCTCTTGTCTTCCTGCCAAAGAGCTTGCCAGGCCCAGATTTGATTAAAATGGCAGTGGGCTCTGCTACTTGAATGTAATTAGAACCATTCATTAAAGCTTTTGCTGACAGTTTGGCAACCTGTGCATTTTTCAGAGTATGGCCAGCAGCCCATGGAAACGGCTTGGGAAGAGCAGGGGCCCCACCCACAGCCCGGCCGAGCTCGAGGAACGGGACAAGCTTCGTGGCCAGGAGGTTTCTGCATGGCTAGACTGGCATTCGCAGCCTCGGAGAGGTCTGTAATTGGATTAAGGGGGATGGGAGCACTGCTTTCTCATGGAATCCACAGCTAAGTGAGAGGGTTTGTGGTGCCTTTCATGGGGGAATATACTGTGCGTAAGTTCCAATGACAAGTGCCCTGGAGCAACCCGCTCTACAAGCATGGAGCCCCACAGGACCCTCAGCCACTCGATGGCAAGGTCACGTCCTGTTCTGCCTGTCTCTGGTGCCCAAGTCAGAGTCTGACACTTAGTAGATATTTTTCCATGTTAATGAATAAGTAACAGTCCGATGAGGAGCAGAAAGAGAAAATCTTATTTATTATAAAATCAGTTTCCAGAGGAGTGGTCCCCCTGCCCCCTGCCAGACTCCCTCCAATCCATTCTCCGTGGTTCTCTTTCTAAAATGCCAGTCCGGCCACCCTTTTGCCTAAAACATTTCAGCGGCTCGCATTATCTTTGAGATGAGGTCCAGGGTCCTCAGCCTGGCCTTGTCTAGCCGTGGGCTTGAGCTCTCAACTTCCCCGCCCCGCCCCCGCCCCCGCCTCCTTGCTCCCTTGGTCTTGGCAGCTCTGAATTCCGCAGCTCCTGGTGTATCTGGTGTAGTCTACCAGGCTCTCACCGTTGCTGTCCCCTCACACTGAACACTCTCATGCCACCTATTGGGTAACGCTTCTGCATGTTTTGAGTTCATAGTTTGAATATCGCTTCTTCTGTGAAGTCTCTTCCGTGTGCTACTCCAAAGTACTCCAGAATTTTCCTGGCCCTTATGGCAGTGACTAGCAGGCTCTGCTGACAGAGTGTGAGTCCAGTGTCTCAGTCTCATTGAAGTGTTACCTCCCTGAGGGCAGGGATTATGCCTTATTCTCCTCTAAGTCATTAGGGCCTAGTATAGGACTCAACCATGGTAAATACTCAGTAAGTATTTTTAAATGAATGAGCAAATGTGGTTGAATGTAATGAGTGTGTTTGGTAGCCAGTGATTTCATTTGGCCTTGCCATTGTGCAAAGTGACTCTGGTGTCATGGTTTGGCTCACAGATGGTTGGTTGCTTCCGCAGGTGGCGGACGATGCCTTTAAGACAGTGCACAGAATAATCAGGAAGGCATGGGCTTGGCTCCACCAAGGGGCCTCATGCCAGGGAATTGCCACCCACTGGGAGGATTTGGCCTGTCATGCAAATCCTCTAGCACCCATTCCCCGCCTCGTCACTGCCTTGACATTGATTCTGGTCTGTGTTTGGCTCGGCACTTGGCAGTGTCCATGCTGACTCCAGAAAATTACCTCGGCTTGGCTCCGCCACTCTGTCCTGGTCTCTTACAATGCTTTGTCCATTGTGGCTCTGGAACTGAAACCCCAAGTTTTAGTGACACTACACTATGCCTTGCCATTCCATTTCATAGGGCACATAAAGAACTAAGACAGAGGTTGGATAACTGCACTGAGAAAGTCTTGGACACTGTGTGTACTATATGTACCTTAGCAACAAACGGAAAGGTGGAGAAGATGCCCCTAAAGTTTGACACATGAGAAGTTTTAAAGAGTGATTTGCAATGGCACTGAAGGAAGGAACAAGCTGTTTGAAGTCATCTGCCTTTAGCAATAATTTTAATTAGCTATTGTTCCCCATTTTGCTTATAGCCTTCATTTCTTTTCAATCTAGAGATTAAGGTATCAGGCATCACCAGGCTTCCTTTCCTCTTTACCTTTGCTTGCTTGATGTTTACTTTTTTCTTTTCATTGAAGCTGGACAATGGGAAGAACAGGTCTAGGGTCAAATGATGTCTTTGACTTCAAGATGAAGGAGGCCCTGGGGTTGGTCCATCAGGAGCCCTTCTGGTTTTTAGAGACAGTCTTTGTCACAGAGTGTGCAATTGAACTTAGTGAAATTTCCAAGGATGAACATATTCTATTTAGGCAAAGGTCTGTTTGGGCCACTTACTCTTATTTCTCCAGATAATGCTCAGTGTCAGAGAAATAGGTTGTTCTGGTGTTAAAAGTGGTGAATAACAGAAAATGTTTTTCAATGCAAAGGGGATTCTAGCCAAGTACTCTGATGACATATATCTTTTGCCTGCTCTCTAATGTTAGCAAGCATCTTGAGCTCAATGGATTTTGCTTTTCTCATCATTTAGAGTTCCACAGAGCCATGGCAACTAAGGGGAGCACCCACGTACAGGTAATTGACTTCAGCAACACTAATTATGATACACAGTGCGGTTCATTGAGAAAGACTAAGAGAAAGTGAGTGTAGTTTTCAAAAGTTCAAATCCTGGATCCACTTCTGGCTGGCTGTGTGACCCTGGAGTTCTTATAGTCCATATGGCCCAAATCCCTGTCTGAAAAACTGAGATTTTAATAGTATCTACCTCATACAGGTAAACTCGCCCTTAATGTTTGCAATGACTGGCGCAAGAGTCCTTTATGCATGACCCAGCCTGCTTCTCTGCTCTCCCCCTCCAACTCTTATTCCTTAAAGGGCTTAGCACAGAACTTCAAGTTCAATTCTCTCACTCAATTGCTTACACACACACACACACACACACACACACACACACACACACACACCTTTGCTTTCTGCAAACAGCCCCCCTTCCATCACAACAGGGTGCTGTGCCCTTGGGGACAACCTCTAGGAAAAGGCTTGAACAGTAGCCCTAGAAGTGGACCTAAGGCTGGGAATTCCAGGATATGTGAAGCTCAGTTTAGAAAGACAAGAGTCACAGGTTCCTGGTGTGGACATTCCCTTGGCTTTGCAGACTCTTCACCTTAGGAGAGGGAACACAGAGTAGGGCCAGAGGAGAGTCTATGAAAGTGTGAGATCAAGGGCAGGGATCCCAATTGCCCAGGCTAAAGGGCAGTACTGTTCATAGGATTGATTTGTGTATTGAGATACTAGTGCTTAGGATGGTGCCTATTCCAGGGTAAGCACTTGATAGTCATTAGCTGATAGCAGTCTTATTGTCTCTTGAATAGGAAGAGGCGGAGTCTGTTGGGGGTAGAGGATTGGAACTCATGATTGCATTAAGGACCTTTAGATCTGAGAGGATAGAAGAGGAATGGGAGAGAGGCAGAGTGTAAAGATGATTTATACCTTACTCATGGCAATGAATCTAAGTGCACAAGCCCCCTTGAGAGCCCTGACACCACCACGAAGAGTAACAAAGAGGCATTGTCATGAGCGTCCCAGGCCAAGGATCTCTCTGGGCTAAAGACAGCATAACTCTGGCAGAGAGAATATCAAATAATTGGTAACCAAGGCCTTTTGCCGACCCGAATCTTGAGGGCAAGTCCTGGCTAACTGGTTTTAAGACTGAGAGAGTCATTTCACCTCTAAGCCTCATTCTCTACTTCTACAAATTGCGGATAAGGATGCTGCCGTACCTACCTCACTGGGCTGTTGGAGGATGGACTCAGATGATGGAGTCCTATGGTGCCACCCGAACTTGCTGGAGGGTCATTTGCTGCTATTGTTTGCATCATTCCTGAAGGTCCTGTTACTGGTGCTTCCACCTCCAGAGAAACAAACACACAAAAAAGCCCTTGAGGCTTGAATCACTGGTGAAGGAGATTGGAATCTGTGGACTTGGACTGTATGGTACAATCCGTGACAGTGGAGGATGGAAGGAGACCTATTGCACCTGACACCTCCTCTCCTGCTGGCAGAGCATGCCCTCACCCCTGTCCAGAGCCCTGGGGAAGAAGAGGGGTCACGGGGAGGCCTCACATTCAGTCCAGGGCTTGGTTCCAAAAGTCTCTCCTGCCCCTTCTGAAGGAGTCTCCCAGCACCCAAGACAGGAAAGACCCCTCAAATCCTGCACTTGACATGATGCTTTTTATGCCCAGTGCCATCTCTGTTGGCAGAAGCTGATTTGGTCACCCAGTTTCAGCAGCATAACCTCATTGAATTTCAGGAGGAAGATGAGGGTGTCAGTAGGACCGTGTGATATGCTCCCAGATCTTCAAATGATCACAGCAGCATATATTTCTTGTGAAAACAAATTTCATATACACAATCCAAATATATACTTATATAAGTTATAAGTATAATTTATCTGAACATGTATACATTTGGATATATCAATATATGCATATATTGATCAGATTAAATATATAATTGCACATTTCATCATATATCTAAGTTTGGAAAAATATACATGGGAGGATTCAAGTGGAGGGAGACACTTATTTATATACTTCATTACAGATAGTATTTGAGTTGGGTATGCGGTGCATGCCTTAATCACAGTACTTGGGAGGCTGAGACAAGAGGCAAGAGGATTTCAGGTTCAAGGCAAGCCTCAGCAATTTAGTGAGACCATGTTTCAAAAAAAAAAGATAAAATAGGGCCTAGGATGTAGATAAGAAGTAGAATGACCCTAGGCTCAATCCCCAGTACCACAAAAAAAAAAAAAAAAACAGATAGAATTTGAATTTTTTATAACGTCTACCTTCACCTAGCAATTTATTTCTGGGATTCTATTCTAAGATGATAACTGGACAAAGTATGCAAACTATCTACATATAAGGATGTTTATTGCAGCATTGCTTACATATATTAATAGCAAATACTAGAAGTAATAAAAATATTCAACCACAAGCACTGGTTGTATAAATCATATATTTCCTTAGAATAAAATTCATGGAGTCATTAAAAATAATGTCATAGAAAAATATTTACTGACATGAGAAGTAGTTCACAGTATATTGCTAGGTGGAAAAACAGATTACAAAACTATATATACATTAAGATATCATTTTCGTTTACTACGGACAGACACAGAGAGAGGCAAAGGTGTGGAATGGCCACAACGAAATGTGACCTGTGGTTTATCCCTGGGAGATCAATTAAAAAGTATTTCAATTTCCTTTTGTTATATGTATTTTCCAATTTTTCTACAATGGAAAGAAATCACATTTATAATAATTTAAAAAGTTATAAATCAGAACTGTGCCGCCTGGAGTTTAGCACAAACATGGGGCTCCAACTGGGGCTCTGCCATTGCCAAGGAAAGCGGAGGAACCAACTGTTTGGTTTCACACATGGTGCTGGTGAGACTGCAGCCAAGGGCAGCATTTGTGTACGAGTGTGACCATTGAGACCAATGCCCGGGAACTCGATCGTCACACACGCCCACATCCTTTCCATACTGTTCCCAGTCTGGTTAAGATGCTGCTCACAAGACGCATATTTTACTCAGGAGAGAGAAGTCTGAATTGAATCGGGTCCTTTGCTAGCTACACCGCACATTTGCACCAATATTTATCCCATCTGTTCTGAGAGTCTGCTTCCCATTACTTCCCAAAACTGTCAATGGCTCCCCATTATTTACAAATTCTTTGGCCTGGCGTGCAGGGGCTTCTGAGGTCTTGCCTCCAGGTTGTATCTCTCCATTGAGTTCCTTCCAGGTACCTTCTGCTTTAGTCGACCTGGATTACTTGCTGTTTTCTAATGACTCAGAATGCTTTCAGGTGCTGTTATCAGAAACACAACTAAATCCTGCAAAAAGGAAATGTACTCTCTCACATAATAGGGATTCCAGAGATCTGTTGGGTGCTGTGGTTTGGATGTATTTTGTTCTCCAAACGTTCATGTGTTGGAAGCTTGGTTGCTAGTGTGGCCATGTTAAGAGGTAGTGGCGCCTTCAAGAGGTCCGAGCAAGAGGTCACAAGACTCCCCACTGCCTGGCTTATTTTCATGCAATGCTGTCTCCCTCACACATGTGCTCCCCCCAGGATGCCATCTGCCATGACATGACCAAGCCAAGGGAGCCCTCACCAGAGGCTGCTAAATGGATAGGCTGCCTGATCTTGGACTTTCTGCCAACATCAAACTGTGAGCTAAATAAAATGCTTTTCTTTATAGTTACCTAGCTTCACGTATTTTTTTATAGTAATGGAAAACTGACTAAGACAGTAAGCCTGGGGGATGATTGACTTATCAGTAGCTCAGTGGTGTTATCAAGGGTCACACCTCTCAGCTCGGCCATCTTAGTATTGGATTCAACCCCAAACCAGAAGCAACTGGCTACAGCAGCATATTCAAACAGGGTGATGTCTTAAAGAGAAAGGATGCCATCTTTCCTGTGTTTTCTCTTGGCCAAGAAACCTTCCTAGAAATGCCCCCTTGTGTCTCATTGGCCAGCATCAAGACACATGCTAATCCCAGACCGATCACTGGCATGGTGACTGTATTGTCCTTAGCATAGGACAGAATCACCTACACTTCACTTTAAGATGGGAGAGGAGTCACATTTCCTTGATGCATGGGAGCTGCAAAAGGGAGGAGCAGATGCCCAAAGAAATTTGAGTTCAGTTAAAAAGAAGGGAAATTCTGGATGGCCACTACAAACTGGCACATTCTTTCCTGCCTCTTGTCTTCCTTCACACCATTTCTCCTCTCTGCAATGCCCTTCTTTCTAATCACTCTTGTTCATATTTTGCCTTTTTATTCATCTTTCATGTCCTGGCTCAAGCTAACTTCCATGAAGATGATTCTGGACTCCCCAGCCAGTCAAAGTCATTGCCTTTGGAATTAAAACTTCAATGAGTTATTTTCCCTGGACATCTTTAACATAATCTGCTGTATACTGTGGTTATTTGTAAGCATGTCTGTTTTCTAAACATGAATAGGGATTAAAGGTAAGTCAAGGCACTTGTTAGAATTATTAGTCTCAAGGTCAGTGTGGCCACTGTGTAGTTTCCTATGCAAACATGGCTCAGATGCTGCTTCTGTTCTCCTATCCTGTGCGTTGACAGATAGAATTGACTATAGCACTTTGATAGAATTGACTATAGCACTTTTTTCAACTAAACTTCTACTCAGCCTCAGAATCATTCTCAACAGAGAGCTCCAAGAAGCCATTGCTAAATGGTTATGATTAATGTTAAAAAATAAAATCTACTTGCCACTTTTGGCATAGACTGTGCAAGGTAAAGAACTGGCCTTAGGTCAAAAATAAGTCATGGTGGAATAAATACAGTAGCAAGCAAAGTACACCTATATCAAGGAACGTACAGTCTAGAGAGGAAATATATAACATATACAAGTCCTTCAGAAGTAAGGTATGAAGTGATGAGTGCCATGGGGAGCGCTCACAATGACCTGTGTGAATGTGGAAGATGAGGGAAGACTTTCTGGAGAAGGAACTTCTCTGATTATTTTGTATTTGGTGCATACATTTTACTTAATTCATCCCCTGTTTCTAGACACTTAGGTTATATCTGATTGTTCAATATGATAATAATGCTAGAGTGAACATTCAGGTAGAGAGATTTTAATATATTTAAATTATTTAT
>PVLC010035246.1:0-16445 GCA_004027655.1 Graphiurus murinus | reverse complement strand
TTACACAAGACACATATCTGTTAGTGTGCCTTTCAACCAAGATGGGAACCATGTACATGCAAATAAAAGGAACTCAAAAAGACTTCTGGTCAACCTCACCAAGTGCACCCTCTAGTGGTCAGTCTTCTTCACATCCTGGGTTCTTTTAAGCCTGGCTTCTTTCTCCCCATAATGCCACTGGCTTTGGCTTCCTAGATCCCACCATGCTCCATGACTCTTTCCAACCAATCAAAACAGCAGTACCCAGAGAGGAGGTAGGTTTAAAATATAAATAAAACATGAGTCCACTTTGCTTATAGAAGAGCCACAAACCATAAATCTCACAAAAGGAAAAACAGAATGCATTAGAAAGTAGTAGATTTATAGAGGAAGAGGTTTCAAATAAAAAGTGGCAAGAGGATGCAGTACCTAGAAACAAAGACTAAAATTAAAATGCAAATGTGAGGACTGAAAATGTTTTACAGAACTGTAGGGTTCATCTAAGATGATAAGAGAGGAACTTTATAGACTTGACTGAAGTCAGACAGGGAAAGCAAGGCTATAAGAGGCTTGGTAACAGAAAAAAATTCACACTGGCAGTCAAAGAATTTGTTTTACAATTTCAGCTTTGACATGTCCAAACCAATTATTTTAAATACATTATTTATCCTATTTACACAGTTTATTTAGATTGGCCTCTGGATGTGTTAAGGCATGTGCAGTTTGGTGATTGCTAGAGTTTTTAAAGATCAAATATACTATAATAATATGATAAGTCTGTGACATATTTTATTGAATGACTTTTCGACTTCTCAAGGAAAGATGATTATGTAAAGTTAGGAAAATTGATAAGGAATCCACTGCATGAGGAGGAGGAGTGCAAAATTGTAAAAGTTGGAAAATTAGTTAAAGGTTCTTTACAATTCTGATGTGGACTAATGTTGTGAGTATTGGTAAATGGGAAGATGGCATGGGGGAGACCTTAAAAAATAAAGAGAGAAATGTGGAGAACGTTTTTGTGATTCCAAATGAAATAGGAAAAATAAGAAAGGATAGAAAGAGTAAGAATAATAGTGTCATCATTTGAAATGAAGACTTTTGGAATTGGAGCAATATCTGGGGAAGTAAACTATTTCTGTGAAATTCCAGATAGTAATCTGGGGGGCATATTATTGACAATAGTGTTGGTACTATTAAATTCTGTTGTTGTAATACAGAAGTCACTGTAGACAATCTGTAAACAAGTGGCCATGGTTGCATTCCAGTAAGACTTTATTTATAAAAAACAAGCAACAGATCCAGATTTGGCCAATGGCCAGTAGTTTGCAGACCCCTAAGCAAGATGGTAATTAAGATATTTTGACTTTTGGGAAGGTTGACTTTTGAGAGATCAGAGACTTAAATGTCTGCAGCGTGTCTCAGGTGACACACATGTGTAAATCAGCCTAGTGTAGGTAATACACGGTGGTGAGGCCTGTGGCATGATGAAGAGTGTGTATGCACTAAATGAGATTTAATTTTGAAACACTAAAAAAAAAAAATGCAGGGGCTCGTCAAAACAAACAGCAGACATAAAATTTTAGAAAAGGGCATTGGAGTAGAGATATCTTGAAGAGTATAGAGTGCAAGTTGACATTACAGAGTTATCTATACAAATTTGATGACTAACTGTGAGATTAAGTTGCAAGGAAGAGATTAAAAGGAAAAATAATGGATTTCAGGGCTGAGTCCTAGAATATGCTCATTTTAAGAAACAGAACAATGTGGAGCTACAATGGGACTGACCCAAGAAATGTGACTAATAGCCTGGGGAGGGGAGGTGTCTTCTTGGGAGCTGAAAACAAAGGAATTAGAAGAAACAAGTGAAGCCAATAGGATGGCATACTGCTTGGCAGTCACAGAGAACAAAAACAGATGTGTTCATCATTTTTTCTTCACTGGGACACACTACCTGAGAAAGGCAATGTAGGAGGAAAGATTTATTTTGGGCTTAGTTTCAGAGGTCTTAGTCCATGGTCAGCTGGCTTCAAGCCAGAAATATCCTGGTAGAAGAGTGTGGCAAAGGAAAGCTGCTCAGTCCTTGGCAGGCACAAAGCAGAGAGAGAGAGAGAAGAAGGGTCTGGGGACATATGTAATTCCCAAGGGCATGTCTCCAAGGACCTGCTCCCTTTGACTAGATCCCAGCTCCAATAGTCTCCCCAGCACCCCACCAATAGTCCATTAAGCTATAAATTCAAAGGGTTAATCCACTGACAAGGTCCGAGTCCTCAAGATCCAACAGCAGGAAAACAGTGAGCATGTTTTGGGGAGTTAAATCCCAGGAAAAAAAGCACTATAAATTAATCCCAGGACTACTGGTTCCTTCCTTCAAAATATTTTCATAACCATTACATCCTACTTAATTCATTCCTCAAAAATACCAGTATGACATATCCCAATGTAGGTGCTTCTAAGACAGAAATCTCCATTTTTGTCTAAGGCCTAGGGAAGGCTTCCAAGAAGAGAAATCTTTCCTCTGAGTTGAGGAGAAGTCCATGAAGCATTGATGAGCTCAAGGAATCTCTCCCAGGCACAGGAGCAACTAAGATCAAAGCAAACGCATTGTAGAAATAGCAATGAATGCAGCTGAACAAAGAAATTGTGGAAAAAGCATGGAATATGGACAAGAGCAGTGGGGGAGAGAGACAGAGTGTATTATCCTCCAAGGTAGTCTGGGGTGGGTAATAAAAGGCTGAGCAGCCTCCGTGGCACTTAAATAGCATATGCCGTTTGATGTGATCGTCCATTTGCCTATGTGAAGTCCCGGAAACCCCATCTCTGCACATTCTTATATTTATCCTCATATAATTTCAAGTGGGAAGAAATCAGTAGATACATAACTGCAAAAGATAATTATTTATTACCTTATTATAACCTGTATAGTGTGGTTATTAGCAGTCACTCTTCTCCACCATAAAAGATCATTAATAAGGTGAAAGATCTAGAGGTATAGCGAGGGGAATTTGTTCAGGGTTTTATTTCACTGATGAAGAATACAATATAAATCATGTTTTAGTGGTGATGAAATGTGTAGCAGCGAGTCTAGTCTGAGTGTCATATATCATAAGGAGGATTTTTGTCAAACATCGTATTTCAACGCTGACACAAAGCTATCAAACATCGCAGACACAGCCTCAGCCGGGCTGCATAAATTGGGTGTCAATTTTATTGCCATTTTGTTAATGAAATATAAAAATTAAATGCATTGCAATGAAACTGTGAAATAGGTTGTCGTCTCTATGCCTTGGGCCTCAAAGAAAACAGGGTGGAATGAATGATACTCAGGCCCTGAGCCCGACTGGGAGGAGTGGATAAAAAAGGGGCAGAAGTCTACAAGAAGAATCTAGTAGATATTCCCTATCTCTCTTCACTTGAAATTTAGTTTTTGGTTGGGGTAAGTCATAAATCATATCCCCCTGAGCCAGGATTGACTGATCAATTGATTGATTTTTGCCATTAGTATAATAAGCCAAAGTAAATATATTTTGGTTGATTGTTTTCATAATAATATACTGGGTGGAGGGAGGAATCAAATAATAGAACCCTTCCCTGAGAAACCCACATAACTTCAAAATAAATGAAATTCCCAAATGGCCACATAGATAGCCATTCCTATTCAACAAGCAGTTGTTGACTTTTTCTACGTGTGCCCAGCTCTGTGCTGGTAAGCATTCCCACCATGACCTCATTATATTTGTGCTTGGGATTTCAAGGTCACCTTCAGCTTCCCTTAACCATTCTGCCCAGAATAACAAGCATGAAAATGATGATCACTACTGGAGATCACAGGAGAAACAGATGGGACCTCGAAGAACTCTAGTCCAGCTGGATTTCTGGGCTTCCAGGGACTGGGGTGTGTTAACTCAGGATCCTGGGAGATCTGTGCCAGAAGCCTCATCTTGGCTGAGTGATCCAAGTCGGGGACTCCAGGAGCCGTGTCCTTGCTCCTGTGAGCATAGCACAGACCCTTTGGGTCAGGAAGAGCAAAAAGGTACAGAAATGTGAGCAAATGGACGATCTAGGCATCAGGGCCAGTGACAGGGCCTGATCAAGTGAGGCAGCCAGAACTTCCTAATGAACAGCTGGAAGGAGGTTCTAAATGAATTGAATTTTGACTTAAAGAATGCAGAAGTATATGTAAACAGGGGAGCAGTGCCTTTGATACCAGCTAAGGTATGACTTTTCTGCAGGTCTGCCTACCTTCGCAGTGTGCGAATCAGTTCTAAGCTTATCTAGCTGTTGCAGGAGCCAGGAGATTAGCTCATCAGATTCTGGCCTAGAATTCTTCTTTATGAAGGTGGAGAAAATTATGCCTACTAAGAATCCCATCTCAGCTCAATTTGCTCTCAGCTACATAGAGCATCTGAAGTGGGAACAATCGAAAGGGATGAGGAGAGCTGTAGAAATAAGAGAATTAGATGTACTCCGGTGGGTGCCATGAAGTCTTTAGCATTCATAGGATGCCTTCACAGTATTTGGGGGAACAAAAGCAAGCAAACATAACATTTCTTTGTCTTCTTTTATTCAGTGTGAGTATTATCTATCATAAAACACTCTTCCCCACCACAGAGAAATAAATACACTTTCTTTTTTCTTTCTCTCTTTGTTTCTTTTTCCTTTTTCTTTGTCTCTTTTCTTTTTCTTTTTGGAGATGACAAACAGGATTTTGGGGGCCATGGGGAACTCCATTGCAGCATTCTGCACTTGGACAGCAGGTGTCATATGGAAAGATGTAGCGCCTAATGATGATTTAGGGGCTCCTACCCCTCCCACAACATGCAAAAATTAGAAGAACTCATTAACAAGGAAAGGCATCCAGCCTGGCTCTGATCATTATATAAATAAAAGAAAGTGTTAGAAATTATTTAGCATTTTAATTGTCAAATTGTTGGTTAAAAACCAAGGGTGGGGTAAGAAAATCTTTATTCTTTACATATTTTCTTTTATACTTAATCACTTTTCTGGCATCAGTTGTGTTTGCTGGAGGAATTGGAAAAGTTGAGAACTTTTTCTGTTCAAAACACTCCTCCTGTTTTGCTCTTTATTTTATACATGTTCATATTTTACAACTATTCTTCCCAGGACATTAAAGTCTATGTAAATATTTGCAATCTGCTCTCTATCTTCCTAAGCGAAGATAAAAGTTGTTATTTCCATTCACTTGGGGAAGAACTAGTTAAATGTCTACCTGTGTGTGCAAATGATAATAATTCTTCTATTCCTTCTTTGTGCGCGTAGGACAGTAGAATTCCAAAAGTTTGCAATACTTATCAAAGTAGATTTACTGAGAAGGATTCATGACCAGCAGGCATTGCTCTGTCAGGTAGTCACCTTACAGTTTTGTTCATAATAAGCCCACAGTCAGGGTAAAACACATGCTGCTTACCCAGAGGCACGGGGTCTACCTGCGACCTTCACAGGACTCTATCTGTGCTAGGAGGCTGGTCTTCCTCATTGTTTTATCTGGGCTGATAACCAATCCCAATCCAGTCCCCCCAATGGACAAATGTTTTTCCAAGTGTGTAGTAACAGCGGGGTAAACTCCTTCCCAAGTTCTGTGACACTTTGCAGGGAAGCCTGGTGGGGACATGGCTCCTTTTGAATGGTGCTCAGCGTTTGTTCTGTGTTATCACCACAGGCAGATACCACTGGGTTTCTGCTAAAGCAGACTGTGCTTTGGTTGTGATAACCTGACTGCCCAAGGCCAGGTCCTCTCAAGGGTCCTTCAGATCACTTAATGAGGCCCAGAGCTGCAGAAGCACGATGCTCTGGATGCTCTCCCTGGCCTTTGCCAGATTTGTAACCACATGCCTCTACAACACTCTGATATGGCGTTTCCATAAGATCCACCCAGAGGATCTGCATTTAATGAGATTCACGTAATGCTCCTGCAAAAAAAAGATAATCAAACATGCAAGGGGAAATGTTCTATTGCTGAATTTCAAAAGCATGGCCTATGATTGGCTGTTCAAAAGCACCTTTCCTGATTTTCAAAAGCACCAGATCCTACTTTTCTCATGAAAACTCCATGAATCATTTCAGGGGAATACTTCACCTTCAAATCAATAAGGCAAAAAAGCAAATATGCTCTGATTACAGAAAGGATTTCCTTTCAGACACACAGGTGGAAGTCTAGGTGAGCAGGGTGGATTCGGGGTTGGTGCAGAACCTGTTGGAAGGCACCCTGACCAAGAAGAGCTTTCTAGGAGGACAGAAGGCTGGTATTGCCTTGACAGTTCCAGATACTCTCAACTGCAATCATCTGAGAGGATGCTTTCACAACAAAATTAACTAACGTTTTGGAGGATTGTAAGCACACAGAGTAGAGACCAATTCAAAGGAACCATGAGAAACTAATTTTAACAAGAATGAAGTTGATGAAGATTATATGCCTAAGGTTGGAATGGAATACTAAGTTCCACCATTCTGCAAGTACTCCCCAGGAAATCAGACATGTCAGAGATTGGAGTTATTACTTGTCTTCTGCAGGAATGACATGTTCATAACTGGGTGCATAGAGGTGGCGCCCTGATAGAGGAGGAAAAAGAAAACTCCCTTAAGATTCCTGTTCGGGAAGATCCAACCCTCTTTAAGAGGTCCTAGGTATGTTAATTACTTTTTAAAATTATTATATATAGATATGTATATTATATACATACATACATATATCAAAACCTTACTTTCTACCCCATAAGTGTGCGGAATTGCTATTTGTCTGCTAAAAACAAGTAACATTTAAAATAAAGTCTGATCAATATAATGACAACAGTTTCCTCTTAACATTGCTATGGGGGTTTTTTGGTTTTTGTTTTGTTTTGTTTTGCAGTACTGGGGATTGAACTCACGGGCATTCTACCTCTGAGCTATACCCCCAGCCCTATTTTTTATTCTTTATTTTGAAACAGGGTCTCACTAAGTTGCAGAGTGCCTCACTAGGTAGCTGAGACTGGTCTCGAACCTGGATCCTCCGGTCTCAGCCTCTCAAATGCTGGGATTACAAGCATGCACCACCATGCCTGGCTTGCTATGTTTTTATGTACACACACAAAAAAAACCCAGCTTCATTTTTGCCACACTGAAAGTTCATGTTACGTCTAATACTGATGCAATGTTACAAGCTCTAATGATACCTTCCTATTAAAACTATGAAAAACTAGGCTTTTGTTGTAGCATGTTAACTCACTCCTAAGCCATATCTAGACCTGCCTCTCCCTGGCCTGGAGGCTTCCCTACCCCATGCATCTAAAGCAACTCATCCTCCAGGCCACTCCCTATGACCCTTGAGCTGGTGACAGACTCATCAGAGCCATCAATTGCCACTGTCCTCAAAGTGTGGCCCCTGGTGCAGCAAAGTCACCTGGGACTTGTAGACTGCAAATGCCCAGGCCCCCACCCCAACCTGCTGCATCAAAAACCCTGGAGTGGGATCCAGGGATGGTCTAAAAAATCCTGCAGGTGCTGCGGGTCTGGCCAGCTCTGGTCTGGCTGCCTTGTCCAGAAGACTACATCCTGTGGGAACCGAAGCCATATTTCCCTCTGTTCTATTGTACCTCGTGGCTGGTGCATATGGAGTTGCCAATAAATATTTTTGAACAAATAGAATGGAATGGCTTCCTACGGGACATTTCTTCTTTAATATCTTTCTTTTAAACCATCCACTCAAAACACTCTACATTTTCATACTGATAGCTTATACAGTTTAGATAAATAATTTACCCTGCTACAGATGACAAATTAATCTTCCTTAAAGCCCTCATCATGGACTTTCTTTCTTTATAATCCCCAGAGGCTTCCAATTACTGATGTTGTTAGATCAGTGATTCCCAACTGGGACTATTCTGTCGCCCAAGGGATCTGTAGTAATTGCTGGAGACATTTTTTATGTTCATGACTTGGGCGGGGGTGGTGCATCCTGCATCTTGTGTGTAGAAGCTCGTGATGCCGCTAAATATCCCTTAATGTCCAGAACAGCCCCCGCTGCAGAGAATTATCAGGCCCCAGAAGTCATGGTATCAGGGCTGAGAAACCCTGTTGTATAAAACTGACTCCAAAATCTATGACTTGATGAGTCCTTCCTAAAATACTCACCTTCCACACACCACCAAAATCCCTCAAAACTTGTTCCCAATATCTTCATTCCATATTTTCTCTTGCCAGTGATAATAATAGGCAGGACATGAATTAAGTATTTTAGCAAAAAAAATTTAAGCATTTAAATATGTTAGCATAAAATCAACATTTTCTTAACTATTCACTAAGACTTAGAACCAAGCTGAGCTCAAAATCTTTATAACTCCTCCATATCTATACCAGAGACATTGAACTTTCTGATCCAATGTAAGTAATTCCCTGAAAGGAATGCTCTTTGATTCTTCACAGTGAGAAGGATGATGTAAGATCAGTTCTCCCTGAAGTCCGGGATTCAGTGATCCTTTTCTTTTCTGGGATGAATCATTGTGGATAGGTAAGTCAGCTTAAAGGCAATTCAGCCGTTTATGTCTCAGTTTTCTGTAGTGTGAGGGCCTTGAACAAGACCAGAAGGCTGGCATTTGGAAGCCTCCTGCACACAAGACCAACATGACCAGGAAACAGGGCAATTCACCCCCTCACCTAGACAAAGCTTCCGGGTTCCTCCAACACACAGCAGGAGCTGCTGGCCTGCTGGACTCTACCAATCACTCGGAAATGCCTGGGGTTTGAAATCTGTTTCTCCTTCCCTCCCATCATCTCTAAGGTCCATTCTAGTTCTTAGATCCATGACTCCAAGGTCTCAGAGCCCTGAGGTTGCCTACATTACACACAGCTTTAATGCCAATTGAACCCTGAGTAGCGCCCAGTGGGTGGGTTGTAAGCACAGGCTCTTTGCAAACATGCAAAGCTGCTATCTCTGCCACTATAGTGTAAGTGATGTATTCATCCACTGATGTGTGTGTGTGTGTGTGTGTGTGTGTGTACACACACACATATATATATTTTGTACTGGGGATTGAACGCAGGGGCCTTCTACCTCCAAGCCACATTCCCAACAGCCTTTTTTATTTCGTATTTTGAAACAGGCTCTCACTAAATTGCTGAGGCTGGCCTAGAACCTATGATCCTCCTGTCTCAGCCTCCCAAGCACAGGGATCTCAGGCATGCGCCATCACACCAGATTATTTAGCCACTACTTCTGTAGATCTGCCGGGGCCCAACGGTTGGGCTCAGCTCTCAGCAGAACCTGCACAAGGAGAAGAACAGCAGAGGGGTCCTTGGGAGACTCATTCAAAAGATGGATGCCGAGGAGCAGGCCCTTGGCACACTCCCTGGCGTCCCCTTCCCAGCTGTGCACTTTTCCTCCGCTCTCTATGCAAGTGAGAGGGCAGAGGAGACTTTCTCTTCGGTATCTAGCAAAGGGACAACCCCCCAAGCCCCGCCCCACAGAGCATGCGCACACAGGTTCAAATCCTAGCAGGTATGTAACCTTACCTTTGATCCTGGGTTCCAGAGACTACGTGGCAGGGCCACATAGCTAGATGTTGACAATTAAGGGTTCAGAGCAAAATCTAACTGCTGTCTGTCAAACTGGGACTTGCTTGGTGATAAGGGATCTGGAGGGAAAGGGTTGGGTTCTCAGATTCCATGCCTGCAAGCTCAATCCACGTCAATGTACTTAGAAGTACAGTGTAAATGGAAGGACTAATACTGACCAAACTGAGATCGGCACATAGTCAGCATTCCAAGTTACAGTATTAAGAGAGCAAAAGAATATTTTACAGAGATAAAAAAACACTTACTATGCAAAAACCTACCTTTACGCGTTTGAGGAATACTAAGAATGGGAATCAGAGCGAAAGTTCAAGCACAGTAATTATTTTTTCTAGGTCATATACAAACTATGAGTGAGTTCCCACTTCCTAAATTTGAGCATACCGCTTTGGTGACTTGATATTTAAACAAGGTCACTATGCTATTTCTCTCTTTTAGAAACTGAAGGAATGCTATAAATTTGTCATTTTTTTACTTCCATTTTTCTGAGTTCTCTACACATCTTCAGTTTTTGGTTGATACTGATTTTTTTTTCATATAAGTCAATACTCTAATTTTATCTTAGATAAATCACAATTAATCATTCAACCCTTGATTTCCATCCTCTGCTTTTCTGATTTTGGTTAATATATCCTGCTGCTTAATATGTCACCTATAGTTAGCTATCCCTTACTACATTAACTTCCACTGGTTAATTAACCTGTAATTTCTGGGATAATAATGTTATAGGTCCATCTGCATTGAATGTGAATGGGACAAGGCTATCTTTCAGTAGATTCATGCTCTCTGGAGTAAAAAGCACAGCGCTGAGCACTAGGAAACTTACACAATTATCAGCACACTCAAATAAAAGTGAAAAGTAGCCAGGCATGGTGGCACACACTTGTAATCCCAGTATTTAGAAAGCTGAGACAGGAGAATCACAGGGTCGCAGCCAACCTCAGCAACTTAGTGAGACCCTGTTTTAAAATAAGTAATAAAAAACATGGCTTGGGGTGTAGCTCAGAGGTAGAATGTCCCTGGGTTCAACCCCCAGAAACACACACACACACACACACACACACACACTCTCTCTCTCTCTCTCTCTCTCTCTCTCTCTCTCTCTCTCTCACACACACACACACACACACACACACACAGTGAAAACTCTAGGCAATAACTTATTTATGGTCTACCAAATGCTAAATATCACCAAGAGTTGTCTGCACTCATTTTTCTGACACTCTGTGCCTCAATATGCTGTAAAATTACAATGCACCAAATTTTAAAAAGCCTCACTATTTTTCTCATAGAATTAAGTAGTTCGACTACATTTTATGAATTAAAAAGTCTTAAAAATTTCTGTTACATGCATTTTGCACCAGCGCATAAGACTTTTTTATGAAATTCAATCATTTTAAATTACTGAGGGGTTACCCCCTTCATATCCAGTGGTAAGCATAAAGTGAAAATTTCTGAGAAGTTGGAGAGCAGTCCTTGACAGTCATAGTGCCTATTCATCTAGCACTCTTGGAACCCAATAGCTCCCGCTTTCCTCTTAAAAAAACATTCTAGTGTTTTCTTGCGTAGCCATATGCTTTGAGGAGAATCTTCCAAAGGTAGACAGTACAAACCACCATCACTATGCCGCTACTCAGAGCTCTCTGCATTCTGTCTCCTCCAACGCTCTTCAAATCTTAGAAGTGTTGACGAAGAGGGCAGATTGAGAGAGAGGCTTACTTAGTTCCACCCGTTCTGTTCCAGGTCACAGCTGCCATCACGAAGCAATTATGTAGGGTTATTTCAAAATATTGTGTCAACTTCATCAGAAGTCTACCATGTGTCTCTAAGTGAACTGCCTTTCAGAGGAGCAAGGGCTGTGTAGGCATGCCAGACAGAACATGTGAAGTCCACGTGGGGATGATGCATCAAAACCATGCTGAGGCCTCCAACACACAGTGATGATCCTGGCCAGGTAACAGATGCATTCCAGAGAAAACCAGCACTCCACCTACTTGTGTGTGGTCCAACTGTGCTGCTGGGGGGGGGGCACTGATGGTTTAGTACAAACTGTATTTTTATGTACTTTTATTTGTGCATTATAGTCTCACATCATAATGTAAATCATGTTGACAATGACATATGTGCACACAGCATTTGTTGTGCCCTGTGAGTCATATTTAAAAGGCAATACAAGCCAATGATTTGTGGAAGGTGAATGATTCTGGTAACCACACCACGTAGAAAGTTTTGCATCAGACAGAACAGTAGACTGGGTCATTATTAATGAAAGCTTATTAATCCTTTGGCTTGAAAGCAGTTAAGAGTAGCACAGTATGACCTCTTCTAGTTCTCTGACTTTCTGAAAGTCAATGCTGGTGGTAATAATTTTAGATAAATAAAACCTTCGTTGGTCCTAAGAACTCGACATTTTTCTTTCCTAAGAATTATTCAACCAGTACAACTAAAATGTGTGATTTAGCATCTTCTGGTACCAGGATCTCATTCTTCTTCCCCTTATTTGATGGTATGCTATTAAGTTTTATACTTAAATCCTTCTGTAATTCAAAAGTGTGTGAATGCTTTAAAACTTAACCATGATAAATAAAAATGTGTTTGAACCATTCTAATATAAATTGTGTGTGTGAGAAAAGAAAATGTCTTAAAGATCTAGTAATATTATTTATCCATGAAGTGAAAAAGTGACACATCTGATAGTAGACATTTAAAAATTACTTCTGATATTCACTCATGCCCTCAATTATTAGTATATTTCACTTTCATGTTGTTTTTCCTTAGTGGAAAATAAATATTTAATAAAGTTGATTGACATCGGGGCTGACTGGAGTATTGTGCCAATAAATTTTGAAAAAACCAGCTAACGGCAGAACACTGAGAAATGCAATGTCACTTCATCATTGTAGAAATAAAAATACATTTTCAATTTTTCATGACGTATAACCGTCCTTTCCTGAACTCAATGAATCTAAAATATGTGGTTTGACAAAAGTAATTAAAGCGTGGACATTTTGAGTTATTTTGATATTTGAAGTGAGAGCTTGTCTGCTTTACCACTCCTCATCCATCAGACTTCTTTTAACTTGCAATGACCTTAAAGTTACTCAGACACAGTAACCTTGAAGACCTGTCCTGGAACTTTGATAAGCAGCCCTTCTGCATTTCTGTGGGATTTCTTTGATGAGTAAAATAAGATCAGAGCCTGGCTCATTTTCATGGGATCCTGGAGACATCGAGGGATACCTACATTCCACCCTATACCAAGCCCCATAGACATCACCAAGAGGTTTCTTAATCGTGACCATCCAGAAATGTTACAGGCAACAGAGAAACACTTTCATAGCTCTGAAATAATATATATTCTGCTATCTGTCATTCATAGATAACCAGTATTAGAAGTGGTACATTGGCATTCTGAGTATTAGTCTGATTCTTCAAGGAGACAGAGCTGATAGGACACACACATATACGCAGACACACATATATGTACACATTCAATGGTCCATACATACCTATAGATATAAATAAAATATGTATACATTTGTCTTACACAATTACAGAGCCCAAGTCCAAAGTTAGTCAACCGGAGACGTGTGAGTGCTGATGGTTTGAGTTTCAATCTGCATACAAATCCGAAAATCCAGGCGCAGAGGACTGGTTGGTGCCTTTAGCTTGAAGACACTGGCAGAGAGAAAGACTCCTTTCTTAGCCTCTTGTTCTATTCAAGCCTTCAATGGACTGGACGAGGCTGGCTTACACTGGGGAGGGTCACCTGCTTTTCATCGTCCACTGACCTACTGTCCCTCTCATTCAGAAGTCCGTGGACATGGCCAGAAGTATCAATGACTCAAATATCTGGGCACCCTGGGGCCCAGTCAGGTTGACATGTAGAAGCAATCAGCACACCTAACTGCACATTCACAGTATATCTAGAGTACCTGTCCCTTTTTTTTGTTTGTTTTTTTGTTTTTTTTAACTGTCAGTCTGAATAGATACAAATAGTACTCAAGTTATTTTGATTATCAAATTTTTGACCATTTTTTCTGTCCTATGCAGAGGACAGATCCTGAGGGCCAGAGTTGGGCAGGTGCATGAATGTCATCAGGGGACACAGCTTCCTCTCCCTCCCTCAGACAACTTGGTTTTCTGTATTTGGGGTCACACACTGGCTTGTGGGACTGTCAACCATGCCTTCCACATTCCGGGCAGCAGGAAGAAAGACAGGTGAACATTCTCCTACCAGATGCACTGCTTTTACGTTCTCTTTTATTTTTGGTGCTGGGGACACAACTCAGAGCCTCACATATGCTAGCCAAGCACTCTACCACTCACTGAGCTGAACCCCCAGCCTTCTTTGAAAGGAAACACTTGTTCTGAGAATTTCTACTAGAATCCTGCTGTCCAGACTGGCCGTGTGCACACCCCCAGCAGCGAGAGGCTGGAATATGGTGTTATACCTTCTCTGCCATCACAGAAGAGTAAAGTGAAAGGACATGGTTGGAGTGGCTTTGGGGGAGCAAATCCCTAGTGTCCGCTGTGAATATCTATTAGAGGAAGACACTGGTCCTCTTCTGCCACACTTCTTCCTCCTTGTAACAACACCTCATTCCCAGGAACTAGCACTGTGTCTTCATCTCCATCACTCTCCCTGGGCAGGGCTAGCTATACTGTCTTAGTGAGGCTCTCCATGCACACATGCCATTTGAGGGTAAGCATCATTAGCATTCCCACTTCCTCGAGCCCTACCTATCTGATTTCCTGCTGATTTTTTTTCCAATAGTAATTGTTAAAATCTCATATCACACATACACATGCACACACACACACATATAAATACACAATCTGTATATGTTGTGTATGTGTGTGCATGTGTGTGTGTGTGTGTGTGTGTGTGTGTGTGTGTGTGTAGAGATGTGAGAGCAAGAGGGAAACAGAGACACATAAAATTGGGAGACACAGCAGAGACAGCTATTCTTCTATCTGCACTGGCTAGAATGCCAGCTCATACACTGTAAGCCCTTTTCTACTTTGGTTGTTTGTGATTTCCCCGGCACCCGACACAAGTACAACATCCAGTAGGTGCTCAATAAATGGTTGTTAAATAAATAAGTGGATGATCGACTGAATGAATAAAATAAACATGGAAAAAAGAAGGAAAAGAAACACAGCCCCTAGAAACTGGCTGCTGTTTTCCCAAACAAATATTTCATACATAATTTCTGATGGAAAATAATTTTATTCAAAGGTAGGAACTGCGAAGAGACTGTCAACTTAATGTAAACCTTTGAACTGTGTGGCATTTCTTTGTACCTTTGTCTTTTAGAGAACTACATCACACTAACTTTGAGAGGTTTTACAAAAAAATAAGATTGTACACAATTCTAAGTATTCTCCAGAATAAATGTTATACAAGCTCAAGGCATTATTACAATCATTTTATTTTGCTTGCATTGCTTTGAGTCATACTCTGCAAGCAACTGACACTTTGCTACGGCTCAGTACGAAGTAGTGAGCCATCTTTTCAAACATGTTTTCTTTGGAGACATACTTTTTCAAAAATATACATTTCTGGAAAAAATCCATAGTATTAATATTTTATTTCTTCCTTTGGAAGATGTCATATGAAATTCTGATAAGTGACAGAGACCTTCACAAAGGCTTGATTTGCTATTTTCTATCCAAACAGCTTCTGAGAATATGATAGCTATTCTCAGAAGGAAGCGATTGTATAATACTTCATGTTTACAGCAGAGTGGCTGCTTTGTCATTTAAATGTGCAACGCTCTGTTCTATACAATGCAAGGCACTCAATAATCATTTCCTAACTAATATTAATTGTGACTGACAATACACTGCAGGGTGAAACTATTGAAGAAATTCCAAAGAGTGATGTTTTCAATTCTACATTCTCTTAAACAAATAAAATACATAAAACTGCTCAGCCTTGAAGACTGAATCATATGCAAAAAAAAATAATAATAATATTCCAAATGGCAAGAAAATATTTTTTTCCTTAACTCTGGAAACAGGCAGCTAGCAGATAATACTGGTTCACTGTTTGCGACAGAGACACCAAACAAAGATTCATGCAAGCCTGGAACAAGACTGGACTACTAGTGAGAGCTACCTGCTACTTACCTGCCATTTTCTAGTTTGCTAACCTATTACACAATTTCATTATAATGGTCCTGCTTTTAAAAATCATCATTAGGGATATTTATTTTAACAAACATCTACGTCACCTCCATCCTATGACTTACAAATATTTGGCTCAAAATGGTCCCAAAAGACTTTGGATTCCAACTATGAAGCATGTCTGATTTGCTTTTAGTTTTATATAGTTCTGAGAAATCTGATACTTTGTTCTATTTTTAAGAAAATAGAATGATTTCTTGTTTTCCACATCATATTACTAGTGTGTTTGGTGAAACATGAGGTAGTAAGTAGACACAGGGGTTGTCTGGACATCAGGACTTAGGAATGTGATATCACTCCATGAATAAATGATAGAGCACGAGGTGATGATATCTAAGTGGGAAGTTAAGAGGTTTTGAGCAATTTTCAGGACTGCATTTAACACAAATATTTGTGTGTAACCCAGTATAAAAAGCAATAATATTTCTGAGGGTAGTGATTTCTGAGGTCATTTTTCCATTGGGGTAAATGCAGGGAAGGAGTTTTGGCAAAAGAAAGAACTCGTTTGAGCAAATGTCCAAGTATCTCCATCAAGTCAACAGGGGGATTTTGTTACGAGAACCAAACTGTCACCTCCCTCCTGTGAAAAGACTGCTATCATCATACGCAGGGGCTGAGGGTATAAAGAAACTGCCCTTTTCCCTGCATAATTTGAGGTTGTAACTCACATAGCCCTAGAGAAAGCCCTCGTGATTTATTGTTCAAAAACA
>PVLC010035245.1:0-16497 GCA_004027655.1 Graphiurus murinus | reverse complement strand
AGGAAGGCAGGCAGGCAGGCATTGGGAGTGTAGCTCAGAGGTAGAATGCCGTTGGGTTGAATACCCAGGGCCACCAAAAAAAGAAAAACGAAGAAAATATTTACTCTCATAAGTTGAATAAGCAAGGCTGGAGAGAAACTGGTGTAAGAAACGGAATGAACATAGAAGGGGGTGGAGGTGACACTGATAACACAGGTGATTAAAGAATATATTATCCTGAGTGCAAACTGTTCTCAGGAGGGGTCCTAAAGGAGAAAGTGTATGTTTATTCAGGTTGAGGGCCAGCCAAAGTTCAGGACACTCAGGTTAGGAGAAAAATATAAGTAAAATTTGATAAGCCAGTATGGTGGTGCAAGCTGTGGCTCAATACTTGGAAGGCTGAGACAGGAGACTGGCAGGTTTGAGGCCAGGCTCAGCAACTTAGCAAGACCCTGTGTCAAAATAAAAAATCAAAAGGGCTGGGAGTTAGTTGGGTATGGTGGCACACACTTGTAATCTAGTACTTGGGAGGCTGAGACAGGAGAATCACAGGTTCCAGGACAGCCTCACCAATGTAGTAAGACTCTCAAACCTAGTGAGATCTTGTTTTAAAATAAAAAATAAAAAAGTCTGGGGTATAGCTTAGAGGTAGAACACCCCTGGGTTCAATCCCCAGCAACTTAATTAATTAGTTAATTAATTAATTAAAGTAAATTATTCAGGTCAGATTAATGGACATTTTGCTCCAATAAGTGATGGGAACAGAATAATTTATCGGAATCATTTGTGAAACAAAGAATAACAATTTGGAGTATCTTTCGCCTTCTCCTAGGTAGACAAGGGAGATGCCCTGAGTCTTACATAAGTCATATAGAGAAGGTGGTTCTTTGCAACAACCTATTTCTCAGAACATAAAAACATAGAAGGATTTTCTTTATTGGTGCACTGTAATCATACATCACAGTAGGGAACACACTTAGCATTTGTTGTGTTTCCGTCCAGGTCCCACATGCTCCCTCCTCCCCATACATCATTTTAACATTGAGATCAATAACTTCATATATGAACAAAGGAGATACTAGTAGAATAGTGGAAGGGCATTTGGTGGGGGAGGTGAAGGAGGAGGTCTAATGATGGAAACAGTTTAGATAGGAGGATTTTTAAGCCATAGCTACGTTCTAGGATCACAAAGCTCTGGTAAAATTTAACATTGACAGTATACAGATGTACACAGGTACCTCCCTCCCCTCATCTCCAAACGAGGAACAACAATACTCTCTTCTTATGAAGCTATAATGAATAAATGAAATAGTCTAGTTCTTTGTATAATATCGATATATGTGTCCAACCAACATCGATAACAGATAATTGTTATTAAACAAAGAAGCATTGTTAATAGTTAATAAAAGATTTTAGTTTTATTTTTGTGGTCTGATTTAATTTTTCTCCCTTGATTGAAATTTTTAATGTTCTGTTATTGTTATTGCTACTGGTGGTGTGAGTTGTTTTGACTGGTTTGGGATTCTGTTTTGTTTTACTTTCTTTCTTTTTCTTTTATTTTTGTTTTCAATTTCAGTAGAGGTGTAAAGAAAAAGATCATAGAAATTTACTTTTCAAGTCATTTCCCTTATAAAAGAAAAGAAAATAAATATTTCATTTGTTTCAAGAAATAAAAAAGGATTCCTTAGGTTTAGAGTCAATAATAAAATAACAAGAGAATTTGCCAGACTACTGAAGAACTATGTTCTAAGATGAAAAATAGAACAAGTTTCATTATTACAGAATAGATTTGAATGGATTTAAATGACTTAGCTATTAAGGCAACGTAGATAGTACTGTTGTTTTAACTCCAACTTTGAATGACTTAAGAGTACAAAAGATAAAACAGAAATTAAGAAGATATTTTCTCCATAAAGACCAAATAAGAAAAATATCTATTCAGTTTGCTAACAACACTGCTTTTCCTCTAAGCATCAATCACTTTCTAAAGCCTTCTCAAGTGAGTCTGTGGGCTCCAATTTATTTTTCATTGGCTATATTAGTCTTGCTGTTTAATTTAAAATGATATGTCCATTCAATTTTCAAATGAACATAGAGGTTGTTGTATAAATACTAACTTCTAGAAAATTCTTTGGATTTTGCATTTCAGTGTTAAATGATAGCTATTACAAGCTAACTTTTTGCTTGGTCACTGAAACCCTAGGAAATCCCTCAAACTCAGATAGTTAAAAAAAAAAAAAAAGAGTTTGTATTTTAGTAGTGATCAGCAATAGTCAGACATGGTGGTGCATGCTTGTAATCCCAATATTTGGGAGGCTGAGACAGGAGGATCGGTTTGCAGCCAGCCTCAGCTACTTAGTGAAGCTCTTCATAACTTAGTGAGACCCTCTTTCAAAATAAAAAATAGGACTGTGGATGTAGCTCAGAGGTAGAATGCCCCTGGGTTCAATCCCCAGTACCACAATAAATAAATTAATTAATTAATAAAAATTTTAAAAAAGAATAAAAAATAGGACATGGGGGTGTAGCTTGGAGGTAGAATGCCCCTAGGTTCAATCCCCAGTACCAAAAAAAAAAAAAAAAAAAAAAAGTGATCAGCATCCAAAGGTGAGGCTATCCAGATATATGAGGAAGAAAAACAACAGAGAAACACAGAAGGAGGAAGGACATAAGTAAGGAACTATTCTCAGGAATTTTTCTGGTTAAGCTCTGAATCCCTAACTTGTAATGCTAAAATCTCTAAGGACTTCACAGGAAACACATGACATACTCCATTTGCAGATAGGATGGATTTATAGTAATGTGATTAGCACATATGTGATTAGCACATGTCCAACATTCTTTCACAACTGGGAAATTTTATTGGCTTTATTGTCACATACTTGTGCATGCATGTGATGACATATGCATTCTGGATATGAAGGTGCCCGTCCAGGCATTTCAGCCCAGTGGTTTCTTGCTACAGATGAGATTTGGGTACATGCAAGCAGAATAATTTATTGGGGATGACAAAACCCTGACAACAATGTACATTGCCCATGCTCATTGTTGATGTGGCACTTTTCGTTATTATTATGTAATTTCGAAGTAGCCTATAATTGAGTTTCAAATTAACATCCTCGTGAAAATGATTCATCATCTTTCTGAACTGGCTCTTTTCCTCCTTTTTTTCCTTTGGCTTTTTCTTTTATTCAAAACAATTTCTCAGTTTCTACCTACCTGTATTTTATTACATTCCCCACTGCTATAAACTAATGCTCCTCATTCATTTTTTTAGCTGTTCCATCAATTTGATGTTTACTTCTTATTCAAATTCCCTAATAAAAATGCTAATTATGATCAGATCTAATAGTGGCTGCTGAGGCACCCTGCCATCTTCTTCCTACCTCCAACTGGACCTGCTCACATTTATCATCAGGGTTTGGATTGTCAGCCAGATTGCAGTATTCCCATGTCTGCTCTTCCTCAAGCCTGCTAAACCCACTTTGGGAAATAAATTCGATTCACAAGAAGTTCTATTAACTATGCTAGAAAACCTCAGATGCAGGGTCACATTCTGTTTATCTGCTAATGCAATACTACCGGGAAAGAAAAAAGGTTGAAGATAAAATCTAATTTATTCTTGCCTGTTCTTGTAATATAATCACCATAAGATTATGAGAAATTTATTACATATACATTCTTCTATAGTCATCTCTCCTAAAATTGAGTTCTCATGTTTACCTGTCTGTCATGAATCTGCAAATAACAATTCTATGCTGCATGGAATTCTTGCCTTTTTTTAATTGCCAAAACCGATTCACAAAATGTGTTAAAACATAAATCTGATCTCTCGACTCTATTTTAGTATTCTTTAGCATTCTTGTTATTTTCCTAAAAGCTATTTTGACAAATTCTTTCATACTCTAAAATGATAAAAAAATTGTTTCTGCTAATTGACTTAATGAGCACAACCCACTTACTTTTAAAAGTTGTAGTGTTCATTACACAATCTGCACCTATTTATTAGAAATAATTTTCTTTCTTCAAATTTCATTTTAATCATCCAGATATAATGTTATTCAATTAGCTTTTAAGAACTACATTTTATTTTAAGAACTACATTTATGTTGGCCAGCTTTCTGTTACCGAAAGAAAATACTTGACATAATCAGCTTAAGAAAGGAAAGGCCATGAAAGATAAGAGAGTTTCAGTCTGTGGATGGTCAACCCTACTGCTTTGAGCCTGTGGTCAGGCAGTACATCATGATGGGCAGTAGATAGTGGAGCAAGTCGTTCACCTCATGGCAGCTATGAAGTGAATGACAAAAGAAGAGACTGTGGTCCCACAATCCCCTTTGAAGGCACACCTCCAACAACCCGAAACCTTCCACTAAGCTCCACCTCCTATAGTTTCCATCACCTCTCAGTTGGGCCAGGCCTTTAACAGGGTCATTGGGGGACATGGATCCAAACAAAAGAATTTCATATAGACCCTGGAAAAAGGAATTCATGATGCCACAAAGGAAGTATAAGCTGCGGAAGAAAATTTTAATGTAGTCAGCCTTTAAATAAAATTCTTGGCTTGTTGAAATAAGAGTATCTCTTATAATGATGAAATTATGCCACCATTTTTTTTCCCAACTACTGCCCCTCTTTTGTCTGATTCCCCAGAAACAAATAAACTTGCCAATAAGTCCACTCTGAATGTCAGCTTTGGTCCATTCTGGCTGTAGTCCACTTGTGTATCAACACTATTAATGCAATTCAGTCTTTTGGATTGTGTTATTACCAGAATTATTTGTCGTTCAACCTGTAACAACAGATACAATAGGTTAGAAATGTCGTATCACCTGAAGTCCAAAAGCCGCTCTGATTTTTTCCCAGAGAAGTCTGTCTTCTGTCACCTAAGTTTTGTGGCAATGATTCTAATCTAGTTCATGTTGTCCTTGCTTTGCAAGAATATCAGTCACTACAGATTAGTTAAATAACACTAGACCCTTGACACCATTCAAATCAGACCCTTGACACCATTCAAATGTCAGCCACTGTGGTATATTAAACATAAGTAATCACATAAATTACTAATGTCACTGCTAGCTGTATAGTCCACAAATTGCTAGGGAAATAACAGGTCCACATGATGATCAATAACTAAACATATCATTTCTGTCAAAGACTATTAGTGCCTGGTCACTGCATAAATTTCACTCAGTTCACATATACCAAACCACAGGCTTATGTTGCCTCACTTGTCTCCTAGTTTTACATCTTAGATAATGGACATAATACAAAAATGAATAATTGAAAGAGGAATTGGTCAACGAGAGTAAAAGTGCAGCAAAAAAAAAAAAAAAAAAAAATCACTGGGGAATGGGACTGGAATGCGACATAGGTGGTGAGAGCTGATGTGGGGATGCTCACACTGCCCCCACTAGGCAGCCTCTAGATGTGCAGATAGCGAATGTGGTGAAGGTGAAGCTACAGACACACATCAGGAAATGGTCCTGATGAAAGGATGATGATACCCTAGAAGAAGTGATGCTACCACACATTCTTATTGAAGGAATTCTTGATGAAAATTCATAACATTGAAAGCAAATAATAAAATGTTGAAAGCCTATTCAATTAAGTTTCTCAGGAAAGGAACATGACAATGGACGAGCCTTGGAAAGATGCTCATCTCGTTCCATAAGTTATATGATGACAATAAGGCAAGTGAAGGGACAGAGGAGCCCTAAGAACCTCCGGTCATCACTCCTAATGCCTACTTGCTGTCATCTTGTAATTTCCATAACCATAGGCTCAGTAAACACTAAAGATTCTGTTTGAAAGAACATGCACAACACAAAAGAAAGCAGCAGCCTTCTGGAACAATAAGTTTACACAGCCAGCCTACCCTGATTATAATGCTAAAATCACCATCCTAGGCAGAATATGGAGTACATGTTTCAGAAAACATATGAGCATAAGGCCCCTTGTGCCTTGGCGCATTCCAGTGGGGGGTCCCCTTTCCCTGAGTAGCCCAAGACCCCATACAAGCCAACAACCCTTTGTCTTCACAGAACGTGGAAACTTTTGGTCATGAGGTCATCCAGGTTCCTGACTTGTACAACACATTAAAGTTCCTTTCCATTTAACTCTGCCTCCTGATGGGAGCTTTTAGTGGCATATGTTGGAGATAAGGACCCAAATGCCAATAGACTAACACAAGTACCGTTCAAACTACCTTTGGTAAGTTTCTTACAATAAATAAAACCATTTAATTATTAAAGTTTCTAATATTTTAAATAATGATATATTAAATAAATGTTTACTATTTTAAATTGTTCTCTATATTCTTTTTTGTGGTACTGGGGATTGAACCCAGGGGCATTCTACCTCCGAGCTACACTCCAGTCCTATTTTTTATTCTTTATTTTGAAACAGGGTCTCACTAAGTTGCGGAGGGCCTCACTAAGTAGCAGAGGCTGGCCACAAACCTGGATCCTCTGGTCTCAGCCTCCTAAGTACTGGAATTACAGCATGTGCCACCACGTCAGGCTTTTTCTCTATGTTCGTAAACCAACAATAGGAGAGTTTTTAATATTTGGACAACAATTTCTAATAGCCACAGCATCATTGCAAATTTTCACATGTATTATTAAATGGTTATGCATGAGAATTCAGCTTTCATATTAATTTAATGTTTCCTCACTGCTATACAAAGCAAGGATTGCCTATAACAACAATTTAAAATATTTGTTTTAAACACCAATAGCTAGAAGTAAACTGTGACTATCCACTAAAGAATTGTTTGTAAACTCAAGAGGAGGAACAAGATTTACTCATGCATTGGGCTGGATTTTACAGTCCTTGTAGACCTTCAATTTTAATATTTCAGTACAAAATAATTTAATTCCTCACATTTCTCCCCCATAATCTTAATCTAAATGCTGTGCAGGTTCTGATTTTCTTCCTTCCTGAACAGAGCTTAAGTAGCTCACACTTCTGGTAACAAAGTTGTGTATTGTTCTCAAATGAGTGCAGATGTCTACATCACCCAGGAAACCAGAGATGTAATTCTAAAAGGAGCTCTCAAGGGCTGACAATTAACTGAGTTCCATTGGATGCTGGTACTGAATTGCCCCAGCAGAGCTCTGGGTACACACTTTTGAGCTCAACCATGGCTGTGGAGAGATTGGAAGAGCTTTGGCCAATTTGAGCGAGGGAAAGAGCTCGGAGGGAGTTGATGGAAGCTTTTTCTCAAATTTGCAGATTGTCTAAATTAAACTTGCCACTCAAACTATGAACACAGATTGTCTCTTGTTTATTCAGAGACTTACAATGGCCCCAAAGAGCAAGTGATTGCCAAAGGGACAGAGTGACTAGAACAGAACAAGAAGTCCCCATCTGACAATACTTTTTATTCCGAGAAATGCTATTTAGAACCCCAAATGCATTTCTCCTGCATTCCATTCAGTGTTACTTGTCGTGGACAGGCCAGCCCACGGAAAGCTATTAAACACGAGTGCAGGTCAACCGCAGGGATAATCACTACATGGCAACAACCCTTCATTTGCCTAGGTTATTTATTCAATAAGCTCACAACAGGGAATATAGCCAGAACTCTGGTGGTGTGGAAAAGTCTACAGAACCTATCTTTAACTTGTTTTATTTTGATTAAGAAACCCAGATAAATGATTAAAAATACCACTTGTACTTCTACCGCCTGTAAATGACTATGCTTAGTATTTTGATGCATATTATCTGAGATTATTTCCATACAGCCTATATTGGTGCATGGATGTGTGTATTGTTTTTGTTTGTTTGTTTTTTATTTTAGCAAATTATTTTACCATATATTTTGTTTTGAAATCTGCTTTTCTCACTAAACACATTGACAGGTATCATAGCAAGTAATATATATCTACATTATAATTGTAAATGGTTTTATTCATTATATAAGTAAAGCATAACTTATAAACCTTATTTTAAACTTTTCTATATCTAAATATTTATACCCCCTCTACTCTCAAATTCATTATATTGAAATCCTAACACCCAAGGTGCTTGGATTAAGAGGTAGAGACTTTGAGGAAGTGATAATTTTAGGGTCCCCAGAAAGGTACTGCACACACACACACACACACACACACACACACACACAATTATATGCTTTCACACTTTAATCTTATTTCCTAGGGCATCAGGTAGAAGAAGTATAATGTTATTTTCACCAATACAATTAAATAGCTGTTTCTATACTATTTATTAATATTATACAAGTAATCTTTTTATTTTAGATATTATATTATTTTAGTTCTATGATTTCCATTTGGTTTTGTGTTAACCTTTTTGTATCTCCCCTGAACTTTACCAATTTCATCCCATTATTTCTACCTTTCTCAATAGATTTAGTAACATATTAATGATAACTATTTTTAAATTCCCGGTTAATTTTATCGTGTGGGTGATCTGTTTCTATTAATCAAATTTTTCTTCTAACTATGAGTCACACTTTTCTGTTTCTTCATATATATAGACTTTTGTTATTATATACTAAACACTATAGATGATATATTGTAGAGCTTTTTAAATCCAAAGTTATTTAAAGGTCTTTTTTGTTTTTCTTTTTAATGCAGCTAAACCTAGTATTACCTAAAATACTGTGTTCATTGGGTTTGTTTCTAAATCAGGCCATCCTATCGACCTTTGTCCAGCTAGGTTCTAGTAGGGAAAAAACAAACTAAAATAAAAAACCTCTGCTACCTTTCTCTGAAAATTACCAGTACCGCAAAAGAAAAAAAAAAAAAAAGATTACTATATTGTGTTCCAGAAGCAATTAAATTAGTGAAAGATCACTGTGGCAATGCAAAGTTAAAATAGATCTATTTCAGTTTTGAGACGTGGGTCTTACTCCTAAGTTCTAGCCCTTCAGAATCCATAGAAAGCCCAAGGTGCTTTCCAGATACGATTATGTTGGTGGGAATCAAACTCCTAACTATATGCCTACCATCTAGGTAACAGCTAAAATATCTGCAGCTTTCTTTCACTAGCCTTTCATGTTTAAAGCCTTGCTCTTCCCCTACTGGGTGCTTCTGAATCTTGCTCCACACAAGTGCTGTCCTGAAGTCAGCCAACATGTTGAGAAGACTGTGTAGGTAGAATTTAGAGCTCCCCCTTGTGTTTCTCCTTTCTGAAATTCTCTCAGCCTATTTCAAACAACATGGCCATACCTAGCTAAAAGGAAGCATGGGAAATGTAGTCTTTAGTCCATGTGTATGTATTTTACTAACTGTAAATTATCTCTATAAGGTAAAAAATAATGTTTGCTGATATTCACATATACAGTGAAAGATTTATATGCCTTTATTTCTTCCCATTCCCAAGTTTTTGTTGAAATAAACTCTTTACGAAAATCTGGGTAATCATTATTTTATTTCAGTTTTATTCAATAAATTGCATTTTTGAAATTCAAACAAACTGTGTTAACATTAGGCCACATTTTCCCCTTGTCTATTTTTTTTTTTTTTTGCAGTACTGGGGATTGAACTCAGGGGCATTCTACTTCTGATTTACACCCCCGGTCCCATTTTTATTTTTTTTATTTTGAAACAGGGTCTCACTAAGTTTTGGAGGGCCTCACTAAGTAGCTGAGTCTGGCCGTGAACCCAGATTCTCCTGTCTCAGCCTCCCAAGTACTGGGATTACAAGTGTGAGCTACCACGCCCAGCTCCCATGTCTAAGTCCAGTTCCAGACATGCTAAAGCAGCATCTCTAGGGAGGCAACACAGGAAGCAGAGTTTTAAACATGCATTGGATGACTATTATACTCACATATACCTGGAAACAGTTTTAAGTGTTTTTTATTATGTTTATATTTGATTTTCTGTCTATCTTCCATGTTGTTTATGCCCTATTCCTTGTAATACCTCTTTTATTTTCTTCCTCTGTGTTCTCTGGTAATTTCTTAAGCAGCTTTTTAAAGTGACTTATTCAGTTTTCTGTGGTATTTAATCTGATGTTCAGAAACTCTATTGTCTTTATTAAAGTCAGTAATCATAAGTCACCTAAAATAAATCTGTCCTAACTTCTAATTCTTCTGTCTGTATAAATACAAGGTCACCTTAAATCTTGTTGAGTTAGAAACATTGTTTTTTAACTTTGTCATTTTCTTTGAAGAAGACAGTTCCATAAGGGACATTTTGCTGGCTTGTCCTCTCTCTTACAGAGTATGAGAGAAAGGAGTATGTCATTTCACATAAACAATAATAATTTGTTTTATTTAAAGAGAAGGACATTTTCACTATTGGAGAAACATCCATGTCATTACACAAAATGAGGGAAGGGAAATGTTGATATTCACTAGTTTTTACCTGAGTATTACTGTCAACACAATATCTCTTGTGTGTCCTTGGCCTCACTGGTAAAAAGAATTCCAACACATTCCAGTGAGGAACAAAGGCAAGAGTTTAATTTAGGAAAGTGAGGGACTTGAGGGAAAGACAGGCCAGTGAAGATCATCCGGGCCAAGAGGGTCTTTGCAGCCTTTGCAGTTCTTTTATAGAACCCCCAAGAAGGGGTGGGCACAGTGGAGGTCTGGACCTTCTCTTCCGCAGGTTTCTTAGCAGCGATGGGTGGTGACTAGCTGAGGTCTAACCACTGTCCCCTGCATCTCGGGAATCTCAGGTCGGGAGAGGGGCCATTGAGATTAAAGGTGTGGGCTCACTGAGGCTTCTGCTTCAGACTAGACACACCCTATAGAGTAGAGTTAGAGATTATGACCTTTCCAGATTTTAAAATATATTTTTTTCTTTCCTTCCCAATCCATCTCCTTTCTGCCTAAATTTTTTTTTCCTTCTATTCTACCTCATCAGTACCAAAGAAACTTCAACTAAACAGCAAGAATACAATAAGCACAGGGGAGAAAGAAACTCAAGAGATAACATGAAAGGTAGGCAGGGTCTTGACAGCTATGCTAAAGATCTTTACATTATTTCAAGAGTAATAGGAGCCGGGCGTGGTGGCACATGCTTGTAATCCCAGCATTCGGGAGGCTGAGACTGGAGGATCCAGGTTCGCGGCCAGCCTCAGCTACCTAGTGAGGCACTCCGCAACTTAGTGAGACTCGGTTTCAAAATAAAGAATAAAAAATAGGGCTGGGGGTATAGCTCGGAGGTAGAATGCCTCTGAGCTCAATCCCCAGTACCGCAAAAAAAAAAAAAAAAAAAAAAAAAAGAGTAATAGGAAACTAGAGGAGAACGTTAAAGGGGGAATAACTCAGTCGGCCTGTGTTTGCTGATACTTTCTGAAACCAGGACAGAATAAATTGTCATACTTACTCACATTGCTGAGTGCCCATCTTCCTACTACTTGTGACCGTTCTCCTCTGAGGGAGGGGAGACCCTGTGAGAGACACTAAAGGTGACACTAACTCATGTCCAAGCAGCCAGTTTGCTTTCGTTAATCTAGCCCTGTCTGAAACACATCTTGGAGACACAGAGTATATGAACAGTAAGATTTCCTGTTTTCTAGCTCCTAATCATATTTTTTCTATGCTTTTTAAGATATTTTTCTTTTTTACTTCAGTGACAATTAGTGGGAGTGAGAAGCATACTTAAACATATGGCACTTATATTGAGCCCAAATAGTTTACTTAGGGAAAATATATTATTTTTAGATATAATAATTCGGTTATCTGGTTCCACACTCCCTCACAGGCTAGCCAGAAGTGGTAAATTTCAAAATAGTAAATTGGTGAGGTTTCTGGGAATGTACAGATATACTTATGATGAGGTAGAATAGAAGGAATAAAAATTTGGGCAGAAAAGAGACAGATTGGGAAGGAAAGGAAAAATATAGTTTTAAAATCTGGAAAGTTCATAATCTCTAACGCCACCCTATAGGGTGTGTCTGGTCTTGGGCTGAAGCCTCAAAGAGCCCACACCCTTAATCTCAAAGGCCCCTCTCCCCACCTGAGATTCTGGAGATGCTTAGCAAGCAAAGGATCCAGGAGGACAAAGGTCAGACCTCAGCCAGTCACCACCCATCCTGGCTAAGAAACCTGAGGAATAGGAGGTCTAGACCTCTGCTCTGCCCACCCCTTCTTGGGGATTCTATAAAAGAACTGCAAAGGCTGCAAAGACCCTCTTGGCCCAGATGACCTTCCCTTGCCTGCCTTCTCCCTTGAGTCCCTCACTTTCCTAAATAAAACTTCTGCCTTTGTCCCTGACTGGCCCGTGTTGAAATTCTTTTCACCACGGAGGCCAAGAACCCACAAGACATATCGTGATATGACACTTTTACAATTTCAAAATGACATAAGAAATATTACAGATAAAATGTACTCTTTTCAGCACAAATATTGGAAACAACTTAAATGTTACTAATACTTATATATCTGAAGACTGTGCACTGGAAGACTATACAGCTATAGATCCTACATACTGATGTGGAAAGAACCCTAGGACCAAATTCCTAAGATCAGATTCAGTGAACAACTCAGGATTCAGAAGGAATCTGAAGGGAGCAGCTGAAATAATAGCCATCCATGTTTCTTGAGTGTATAAAGAAACACTGGAAAGATAAGTCAAGAAAAAGAATAAAATGATTATTTATAGGGGTTGGAAACAAATAGAAGGAGGAGCAAGAATCAGTAAGTTTACATCATTTTTAAATATATGAAAATATTATTCCTTCAAAGCAATTAATAAAATTATTGTAAGAATAGTATAAAAATTGAAGGAATGAAGTAGAAGTAATGAGGAGGGGCTTCAGGAGAAGAAAAACTTTCTTTTTCTTTTCTTTTTTTTTTTTCTTTTGGTACTGGGAATTAAAACCAGAGGAATTCTACCTCTGAGTTATACCCCCAGCCCTTTTTATTTTTTTATGTTGAAATAGGATCTCACTAAGGTGCTGAGGGCCTCACTAAGTAGCTGAGGCTGGCCTCAAACCTGTGATCCTCCTGTCTCAGCTTCCCAAGCACTAGGATTACAAGCATGCACCACCACACCAGGTTGAAGTACTATTTTTTAAATGATAATATCTTTTTTAGCAATGAAATGAATGGGCTAGTCAATTCTAGTTTGTTTTGGTTTCTGAACTGAAAATCAGCTTTTAAAATTTCCTTTGGGATGGTCTCTGCATAGCTCTTTATTAAAGTAGCTACTCCCACTGGAACTTGCACTAGTATATTCAGAAGCCATTCGGGTTTCAGAAGAGCAATAAGGTTAAGCAAAGGAAAGTCGGGGAACTTGATCGATAAAACATAACAAGTACATCAGCTTCTGATCTCATGTTTACTAAACAAAAGCCTTTTATATATATGTTTTCTTATCCCCTGTGCCAAGTTTCAAACATCATGATGGAATTTCTAAACCACCACATGCATTCTTTAAAAACATACTTCTCCAAATAGCAGAGTGAAATACTGAGATATAAAGTCCTATGTTGGCTCCAAACTGTATAAATTAAAGGAATATTGATCTTAAAATACTAGTACAGTAAATAATTGAAGGTTTTGCCTGCGCTTCCACTGGCATTGTTAGAAGTTCTGTCTTCATAATGGCCTTCCAAGCAAGCACTTAAACAGTCAAGCCCATTAGCTCTTTATAGAAATCAACTTTGTCAACTTATCAACAGATTTCTTTAAGTACAGATCTCTTTCTGGAGTCTGAGTACTTACTCTGGCATAGCGATGAAAAAAAAATGCACCATATTATCCAAACACTCATTTAAAGCAACTATAAACACCTGCCTACAAGATGAATGCAGGTGCAAAAGAAGCGCAATTTTCTTACTGCCTCTTATTTTTCTGTATGCACACTAGTCTGCAGTCAAAAATAGAGTATTCATTGGAGAAATGGCAGGACATGAATTCACTGGAATGAATTGCCTCAGTACCAATAAAACCAACACTTTTCTTTACCGACAATCAAGTTGAAAATAGTTTTCATTGTATAAGACTTTCAGAAGATGTTATTTTAAACAAAATAAATTGGAACATGACATTCAAATACAGAAAGAGAAATAGTTATAGCCCATCCATGTGAAAATATTTGCAGATTTAAGTTGAAATCATTTATTAGTGAAATTAGTGGGAGTAGATCAATGAATATAAGATGCAGGCATTATTTGGCTAAAGAGAAAATAGTTATTTTGCTGAGGGAAACTCTCAGCATGGTCTTTACAAAAGATTGATGTTTGTGTCCCTTCCCAATTGTATTGTATTAGTATATGTTGATATACTAATCCCCAAGGTGCTGGGGTTAGGAGGGTGGGGCCTTTGGGAGGTAATGAGCCCTGTTCTCACCGTGTACATAACACACCATTCTGGCACCATGATCTCAGACTTCCAGCCTCCTCCAGAACTGTGAGAATAAACTTTTGTTGTTTATACACCATCCTATCTATGATATTTTGATATAGCACCCCAAATTGACAAAGATAATCGTGTGTGTGTGTGTGTGGTGTGTGTGTACAGTATGTCTGTGTGTGTGTGTGTGTGTGTGTGTGTGTGTGTGATACTAGGGATTGAACCCAGGGACATTCTACTGCTAAGCTACACCCCCAGAATTTTCTATTTTTAAAATTTGAAACAGTGTCTCACTAAGTTGCTGAGGCTGTCCTCAAACATGTGATCCTCTTGTCTCAGCCTCCCAAGTACTGGGATTACAGGCATGCACCACTGAGCCCCACCAGATAATCTTTTTTTTTGACCAAAACCAAGCACCCTATAGGATGCCTGGCACTCAGCAACTTAGTAAGATCATTGGCTCAAAGTCAAAATCAGGTTCTGAATCTGCTACTCACCCACTCTGTGATGTCTGATATTTGGCATCTCTGTTGCGTAACTTTCTCATCTATTGCTCTCTACCTCACAGAACAACATGTTATTATATATATATATATATATATAATAACATATAATATATATGTACATATATATATTATATATAATATATATGTGGATTAATATATATGTGGATTTTTTTAAAGAATACATTGTCACAACATTTTATTATCTATTTCCCTGAGAAATTGCAGTGATATTTTGAGATGTCAGTGACCATGTTGGAACAAGCTCAGTATTCAATAAGCTTAAGTTTTCTGGCTTCTGTGAATAAAATATTAACATAATTGATAGGATCCTACAATTTGGCATTATGTAAATAGAACTAAAACAAGCTGAATTCTCTAATTTTTTGTTTATCCCTACAATCTCAAGCCCAAGCAACAAAAGGACTTTATGTGTCAGCTCATCCCTCCCTCCACCTGAGCAAAACATTAGAAGTGGGACCAAAGCTCGTGTTTCTGCTGGGATCTACTTGTACTTGGAATAGCTTCACCTCACCCCATATAATCCAGGAGAAGCCTCCCTTTCTGTTCAGTTCTTACTCATGGCCGTGCCTCAATTTCCTGAGTGGTTCCCAGGTTCTGTTCACTACTGTGATCAGTGCCTGCCCTGAGCCCAGCTTTCTTAACTGGGCCCTGATGTCCTGCCTAGTTCTTGTTAGTGTCCTAACAAAATGTGGATTCAATTCTCTTCACTCACTTCCCCCTACTCTCCATCTGGTCATGTCCAGGCACTGGCTGGAGCCCTGATTCAGCCTGAACTAACGCTTGGGGAGATGAATATTACCATTTGCCTTATTATATATTAATTGACCCATCAATTAACCCAAAGTCACTTTCCGTTATTGGTCTTAAGTCCTTCATTACTGATAAAGCAATGAGAAGAGAACTTCCAGATACCTACCTTCTCTCACATGTTCTGCCTTCTTGCTTGCCACTAGAGATGAATTATCCCAACACACATCTGCACCAGTCCAGCCACCTGGGCACTGGGTTCCACTTCTCTTTCCAAATCAAGGACATCATTCTATTAGTTCTCTTGTCTCTTCTACATCATCCAATATTTTCTCTACTAGTCTATTAGCATAAAAATGCAATTATTTTTGTATATTTAAGAAACTTTTACTGCCAGGTACAGTGGCACACATCTGTAATCCCAGTACTTGGGAGGCTGAGACATGAGGATCAGAGATTTGAGGCCAGCCTCAGCAATTTATCAAGGCCCAACTCTCAGCAACTTAGTGAGACTGTTTCAAAATACAAAGGGCTGGGGATATAGCTCAAAGATAGAATACCCCTGAGTTCAATCCCCAGTACAAAAAAATTTAAAATAAAATAAAACCCTTTTTTTTTCTTTTCTTTCCCTATCTGCTGCCAGTTAGCTCCCTATTGCATTGCTTTCTGTATTAAAACAAAAATGAAAACAAAAACACCTTCTACTATACTCTCAATATCTCAGTACTTCACCTCTGACACTAGATGAAGTAGGGGTTTTCTTCTCACACATCACTTCGATTCTCCTGCCTAAATTGACTGGTGTCCTACAATTTAGCTTGACTCTGACACCATGTACCTGGAGATGGCATCAGAGCACACAGGTTAAGGGTTCAGTTGCACAAGATTGCCCTCCACTTCGGACACCAATTACTGCTTACAGCTTACTTACTAGACTCCCAGTCCATTACAAAGACTACAACTGAGGAA